>CAKNYM010034622.1:0-15306 GCA_932195095.1 Andricus curvator
AATCAGCTGGCTGCACATACCCAATGAGCAGCTAAAAAAAAGTAACCCCCTTTATTAGGGTCCATCACTTATTATCCCCCCCCCCCCCCATACTCAACAGAAAAAAATACTATTTTCTTACAAAATAGTTGAATCCTCAACTAACACAAATTCATTTTCAATCAAACAGATCAATTTTCAAATCAAAAAGACAAATCTTCAAGAAGTGTTGAAATTCTGACCAAAAATATTTTTCAATCAATATAGAAAAAGATCATCCAAAATCTTGAATTTGTGAGCAGAAAGAATTGAATTTTCAACTGAAAAGATTATTTTTGAAACAAACAAAAAAATAATTTCCTACTGAAAAAGACGAATTATGGACAAAACACATGAATTTTTTTACCAAATAGTTACATTTTCAACTCTCAAAGGGCAAATTTGAATGAAAAATGTAGCTCAACTTTCAACAAAGATATGAATTTTCAACGAAAATGTTAATTTTCAACCAAATAGTTTGATCTTCAAACTAAAAATACGCATTTGCTACAAAACAGTGTAATTTTCAACCAAAGATGTGAATTTTTAACCAAATAGTTGAAGTTTGAACTAAAACAAATTTTTAACAAAATAGTTCAATCTTCTGCCAATGAAGTGAACATTGAACTCAAATTATGAATCTTTACCTACACAAATTAATTGTTGACAAAGTCATTCCACTTTAAAACAAATAGTTGAATTTTCATGCAGATAGTGGAATTTTGAACTGAAATAAATTTTTGCCAAAATAGTTCAATCTTCAGCCAATAAAATAAACTTTTAACGCAAATTAACTTTTTGAAACTAAAGGTCAAAGCATCAACAACTATAATTTTGTGACTGTGAATTCTCTTTTGTTGAAAGTCCTTCGGCTTTAAGGCTCTTCATCAGAATGGTTAATCGGTTCTGAATTTTGAGGCCACACGGTTGAATATTTTTGTCTGAATTTTTGCATACGTCACCTACATAAAAATATCTGGAAACACACAGAACCTGTTTTTCGAAAAAATGTTTATATTTCGTTTAATGATCAAAAACAGAATAACAATAGCAGTGACGCTCAGAGTCACTAGATACCTGGAGGCAGATGATCTGGAACGAATGACCATTTCATTTGCATGAGATTCAGGCCGGTTAGAACAACTGACATTATAAAAGCCTGGATTAATTTAATTTTAATTAGCAGAATAAATTTATTTATATAATTAGAAGAATGTGAAAAAAGATACATGAACATGGGTTGTTATTTTCAGTAATAATGGAAATCTTTAGGTATGAATAACTTTTGTGCATACATACATTTTTTAGTAAATGGATGCAGCAGATTCAGAAAAATTGGAAAATTTATAATTTTCAGCAGTTCAGTCGACCTGGAGACTATAATATCCGACTGATTCATTTAGAAATTTCTGAATTAATTGGCATAATAAATTTTTACGATTTTGAGAAGAAGTATTTTAAACTAATAAAAATGTTTAAATAATTCCAAAAATAAGTTGAACAAGATGTACTATTTTTGACATTCATCTTCTTTATATTATTTATCCCAAAAGATAATAATTTTTTATGACTTACATTAGGAAACATTGTTTGAACAAATAATTGTTTAAACTATCAAAAACTATATGAAAATACTTGAAAACCCTTCCCTTATGGATTAAAAATTATTTAGAAATTTAAACAATTAAAACTGTTGCTTTCATCTAATTATACAAATAAATTAATTCTGCTAATGAAAATAAAATTAATCCATGCTTTCATAATGTCAGTTTTTCGAATCGTTCCTAATTTCATAACAATGAAAGGGTCATTTGTTCCAGATCATTCAACTCGCTGCGGGTTATCGGCCTTCTCTCTTTTGACAAGAATCCAAGAACACGATTCGAAAATACAGAGACAGCTAGCACTGAGCGTCACTGCTATTGTACTCTTGTTTTTGATTATTAAACAAAATATAAATTTTTTTTCGAAAAACCGGCTCTGCGTGCTTCGAGATATTACTATGTCGATGACGTATGCAAAATATTAGACAAAAATATTTAACCATAAGGCCTCAAAATTCAGAACCGATTACCCATTCTGATAAAGGGCCTTAACGAGCACATTTTCATCACGTATCTCGTGCGTCGCACTCGATTTTGTCCCAGCTGTGAACTGTTCTTAATTATGTTCAACACTATTATATCAAATGTATATTGCATTTATTCTTCTACTTTGGCCTGGGACTGCTCACTCAGATATTAAAATTTTATAATTTCTTTTCCGACTTAAAATAAAAAAATAAATTTCACGAAAATGTTCTAAGTTCTTTTTCGAATTAAAATAAATTTTCCAAGTTATGAATTTCACCTCAGTTTCCCAAGTTCTTTTTCGAATTGAAATAAAAAAATTAATTTGACAAAAATTTTCTAATTTCTTTTTGGAATCGAAATAAAACATAAATGAATTTCACAAAAATTTTCTGAATTTTTTTTCGAATTGAAATAAAAAATAAATTTCACGAAAATGTTCTGGATTCATTTTCGAATTAAAATAATAAGTTCTCTTCCGACTTAAAATAAAAAAAAATATTTCACGAAAATTTTCTAATTTATTTTTCGAAGTAAAATAAAAAAAAAAAATTTCACGAAACTTTTCTGAATTCTTTCTCGAATTAAAATAAAGAATAAATCTCACGAAAATGTTCTGGGTTTTTTTTTTTCAAATTAAAATAAAAAATAAATTTCACGAATTGTTCTAGGTTCTTTTTCGAATTAAAATAATAAGGTCTTTTTCGAATGAAAATAACAAAATTAATTTCACGAAATTTTCTAATTTTTTTTCCGAATTGAAATTTAAAAAAATTCACAAAAATTTTCTGAATTCTTTTTCGAATCAAAATAAAAATTAAATTTCACGAAAATGTTCTGGGTTCATTGACGAATTGAAATAATAAGTTATTTTTCGAATTAAAATAAAAAAAATATGTCACGAAAATTCTATAATTTCTTTTTTGAATTAAAATAAAAAGTACATTTCACGAAAATGTTCTAAGTTCTTTTTTTAATTAAATTAAATTTTCCAAGTTATGAATTTCACGTCAGTTTTCCAAGTTCTTTTTCGAATTAAAATAAAAAAATTAATTTCACGAAAATTTTCTAATTTCTTTTTGGAATTGAAATAAAAAATAAATAAATTTCACAAAAATTTTCTGAATTCTTTTTCGAATTGAAATAAAAAATAAATTTGAAGACTTTTTTCGTGTTAATATGAAAAATAAATACTTACAAGAAAGTTCAGGAAAAATCGCCAAGATCTACTGAATGTTTATCAGAAATTTGTTGGTGTATATATACTAGTCGCTATCTCATTAGGCCTTCCATTTGTTATTCACTTCTTTGAATTTGTAAAGTCATGAGAAAAATATTGTCGTTTTTTGGAAGGTTTAGAAATTAGAGCACAAGGTTGAGAAACATTTTAAACTTTATTCAAGAAGTGACCGGAAAATATTTTCATCATCTAAATCGGCTAAGTCATGAATTCTGGTTTCTGTTATGTGACCTCTACCTAGATCAGATATTTACAAATTATTGCTTGAAAACAGAAAAACTAGAAAGTTTTTCAAGAAAGTTCAATAATTCGATTAATTGCGATATTTGTTAATTCAGTTGTGGAAAAAAACGAATTGCTTGATGCAAATAAATAAATAAATTTACTTAGGACAGTATATAACAATTTAAAAATGCTGTAAGAAGGAGAAAGTGAAAAATAGACAAATTTAATAAAACGAGGCGATGATGCGACATTCTTGATTCTGTTGAAAAAATTAGGTCATATTTTGACATTGTAAACGTGACCTAGTCTGCCTCAATTTAAAAACATTAGAACATTGAACCTTTCTTGATCATTCATTTTCCAACATTTTTTTATAGATTTGGTTGAATATTTCTGTATTTTGTTAAAATTTTGTCTTTTGTGGCAAGATGTTAATTTTCTTGGTGACTGATTCACCTTTTTGGTGAAAATTCGTTTCTTTGGATGAAAATCAAACTATTTACTTGAAAATTCGTTTACAATTCCAATGTTGTTTGAAAATTCATGTATTTTGATATAAATTTATCTTTTTTGGTAGAAAATTAATCTTTCTGATTGAAAATGCATTTCTTTCATTGAAAATAAATTTTTTCATTCAAAATTAATGTTTTTACCTGAAAATTTAACTATTATATTTGTTGTCGAGAATTTATCTGTTTTGATGGACATTCAATCTTTTTCATTGAAAATTCATCTGTTTGGTTGAAAACGTAACTATGTTGTTAAAAATTTATCTATTTTGTTGAAAATGTGTCTCTTTTAGTTGAAGATTTATATTTATATGACTATTATTATTACGAAATAAAAGAAAAGGAATTAATTTGTTCAAAATTTGATTTAAAAAACATTGTGTATAATATATATTATCTTAGACAAATACATTATTTATAGAAAAAATGTTGTAATATGTTTTGCAAAGTTGGGACAAAGACAAGACGTTTTTGCTGTTACACGTTTTTTGTACGATTCACCGTTCTCAAATTATTTTAACATAATAAAGAATTGAATTTTCACTAAAATTGACATATTTGCAGAGACATATCTCAGCACCTTTTTGGCAGAAAATTTTTGAAAAAATGCGAATTAATTTTCAAAGACACGCAACACTAATTTTCCTTCTACATATTTCAATTTTGTTTTTCTTCTCTCCCATTCATTTTCTCTTCCCTTTTCTCTTCTAAGCTCTTCACCCATTTTTCCCCTTGTCCACAACCACTCAGTATCCACCTAACTTTATCTACCATGCTCCTTTCCCCTTTCTCTTCCCCTGTACATCACTCCAACATGTGCTCCCACGATTTTCTTCCATACCCACATACCCTACACATTTTCATTTCTTCACTCATCCATTATTTACACTCATTTACGCCTTCTCCCATTCTGAAACGTATCATCCTGGACAACCTGCACTCCTTTTTCAATTTCCCTAGATATTCTCGCACCCCTTCCATCTTGATGAATCTATACCATTTATTATATTTTGACTCCATAATCTTTTCCCACCTCTTCTCTTCCTGCTTCTTACTCATTTCCCCCTCTACTACCTGCCACTCCCTCCCCTCGTCGACATTCTTCATTCTCTTCTACTCCATCCCCTCGTCACACATTCTTCATTCTCTTCTAACTTGCCATCTCTCCTCCTCCCATCTTGAATGTCTGGTGTCTCCTCTCTTTATTCAGTATTTCTGTCTGCCTTATCACCAATTTCTCTCTCTGTTTCTTCTCTCAACGTGTTACCGGGGCAGTTCCAGCTCTCGTCCATAACCCATCTCAGAAATCTCTCTTGCATGTTTTCTACCTTTTTGTACTCCTTCCACCCCCAAATTTCCACTCCATAAGACATCACTGACTATACCAGTGAGTCAAACAGCCATACTCTCATCTTCCAGTCCTGTTTGAATCTTCTTTTTTCAGTCCCCACACTTGACCCATCACCTTACTCACACTTTCCATCCTTTTTTTCACCTAAAGATTATTTCACCATCCGCTTCGAACCAGAATCCTGAAGAACAAAATTCCTCTACCATTTCCACCATTTCCGCGTACGCTAACGAGTATATTCTCAGCGGGCTCCCTTGTCTGAGACCCTTTCTTGTCCAGAACTCCTCTCCTTTCTGTTCCCCGATCCTCACCCTTGTCTTCTTCTCCATCAAGACCTCTTTTATCCTCTCAATCAGCTCTTCGTCGACCTCCCTTTCTTTCATTGCTTTCCACGAAACTTTCCTATTCACGAAGTCAAAAGCTACCTTAAAATCTACGAAGAGTGCGACCAGTTTTCCGTTTTTCTGTCCCAGATTCCTGTTGACTAGATAATTCAGTACGAAAATGTTATCCACTGTCCCTATCCCCTTTCTGCATCCTGTTTGATTGTGTGGAATACTTCCTTTATCTTCTACCTGTTCTTCTAATCTCTTCCCAAGCACCTCCGCGTAAATCTTATACGTTACTGGCATTAGAGTGATTCCTCTATAATCTTCCACTTTTCTACCTCCTGCTTTCTTTAATAAAGGAACTACCAAATCTGTTCTGCACTCCTTCGGCGATCCTTCCTCTCTCCATACTCTATTACATACTTCCCGAATCTCTTCTCTAACCCTTCTTCCGCCAAATTTCAACGCTTCATTATCCATCCCATCCTCTCCTGTCGCCTTATTTCTTTTCAACTTCTCAATTGCTTGATTCACCTCCTCACTGGTTACCTCATTCCCACCTTCCATTCCTCCCTCCTTGATCTTTCTACCATCCCCCCTCACCTTGCTATCCACCCCTCCTAGCAATTTCTTGAACTATACCGTCCATTCATCCATACTTATCTCTTCATTGATTCCTTTCCATCCACTCCTTTCTCTATTGATCACCTCCCATTCTCTTGCTTTCTTTATTTCTTTTTCTGCCTCCTTCATGTACCTCATCTTCTCCTCCTGTCGCTTTATATCCAGTTATTTCTCGTGCTCCATTTTTCTTTTGTTATACTCCTTTCTGGCTATCTCTCCTCTTCTCCAATTAATTAACGATAACTTTATACGCTCTTTACTCTCTACACATTCCACATCTCACCATCCTCTTTTTTCCCTCCTTTCTTCCTCGCTTGGCCTAATTTCTTTCACTATCTTCTCTACCCTTCCCCTCATCTTACACAACATCTCATCCACGCCTTCACCATCTTCAATCAAAAACATTCTCCTCTTCCATTCTTTCCGTATATTCTCTTAGCTTATCAACTCCCTATTTGCCCATCTTTGCTTTTTTCCCTGTCGCTCCCTCCTTCTTTTTCCCCTCTCTTCTCCAATTCCCGCAATTCAACGTTGCAATGACCGGGAAGTTTTCTGCCCCTATTTCGTTCCCTACTTCCATTCTTTCCAACAGCCTCTTTATCGTTTCCTCGGCCATAATCCCCTTCCGAGTTCTCATTACAAATGAACCATCCTGTTTCTTCTAGGATTTCCAACAGAGTCCTGCCATCTTGGTCCACCTGTTTGTGTTTCAATTTTCTTCTTAAAATCTCACTCTCTTCATCCCATATTTCCCCTCCCTGTTCCCTTGTTCAAGCATTCAGATCAGCTCCTATTAACACCAATTCATCATCCTTTCTCGCCACTCATTTCTTCATCACACTCCAACCTTCTTCTTCTCCCCTTCTCCTGTAAATGCAAACTATCCTCACCTTTCTTATTCCTATCTTCACGATTCTCGACATTGCTCCGTCTGTTTCCTCAAATCCTATTCCTATTCTCTTCTCTCCCACCAGTTCATTCCTCACTCCTGACACGATACCCCCTCTCTTTCTTCCCTTTACCTTCTCTTTCTTTGCCTCTTGCATCTGCCACATATATCCCTTGAATAACTTTCTCTTCACGCTCCTCTAATCCTTCTCATCTACCCAGGTTTCACTCAACATCACTACATCCCATTTCTTCACCTCTTCCCAGAATCCTTCCTCTTTATTCATTAGCCCTGATACGTTCCAAAACGCTATTCTCACTTCTTTCTTTCTTTCTCCCTTCTTTTGTCTTTACGTCCCCTCCCTACTTTTGTGGAAACCCCGTCGCTCCGCCTACTTCTTCTTTCCTTTCAACCTCTACTGTTTCCATTACCTCCTCACTTCTATCCCTAGTCTCCGCTTCTTCCCCTCGTCGCCATGGACCCTCCCTATAGATTTCACAAAATTATTCTTTCTCATCATCCCATATCCACACATTCCCATTTATCCACTTCCTGTCTTTCCCTATCCATACCGTGCTTCCTTTCACTCTTTCACTCCATGCTCTCTGTTTCATCATCCACTTTCTTCTTCTTTCATTCCACGTTAAATCCTCCTCTATCCTTTCTTCCCTCCCCTTTAAAGCTTTCTTTTTTCTCAAGATATCAACTTTTTCTTCCTCACATCTCACTTTCACTATATATATACGCGATTTACCTTCATTCTTCCTTCCCACTCCATTTACCTCTTCCACGTGCACTTTCGCCCCAATTTCCCCAATCAACTTTTTCACTCTTTCTCTTCCTGATTCACTCTCCACTTTCATTCCTCTAATCACTATATTTTGACTTCGTTTCGTCTTCCCTTTTACTTCCATTTTCCTTTCTAACTCTTACAATCTTGACTTCATTCTCACATTTTCTAGGATAGCGTTCTCATTCACTTCTTTTATTCTCTCTCCATTCGTTCATTCTTGCTTTCTCACTCTTTCTTCCAACTTCTCCATATCAGATATTCTCTCTTTCTCACTCATCCTTTGATTTTTCTCGATATCCTCCAACTGCTTCCAAACCTTATTCTTTTCTTGCCGTCACACCAAATTCCATTCTTCCCACTTCTTTCTAACTTTCTTCATTTCCTCCCAAACCTCCTCTCCTCGCTTTTGCATGCCATTCAGTCTCGGTTCGTTTCCTCTCTAAACCATTTAATGACATTTTCCAGGCTCTCTAGATCGACTTTCCCTTTTGCCTTATTCCTCTCCGGTAGAGACTTTTTTTAAACTTTTTCCGCAACTTCTCATCTCTCTGCTCATACCCCTCTTCTTCCCTTGACCTTTTACTGTCTTCCGTCTTATCTCCCTCGTCGCTTTCATCTGGAAACCCTCCCCCTGCCTCCATTTATCAAAAAGTTGTCTCGATCCTAAACTACTAGCTCTGGATCTATTAAGCAGTTCCCGACTTGACGGTCAACCTCTAGTCCTCCTGTCAGCTAGTACCCCTTTCTTCTCTCCCCACCCGAAGTTACCTGGCGTAGTATACAGGACCTCGCCATCATCGGTACTATCTCCGACATCACCCTTACACCTCCCTGTTTCGCCGGTCTCAGTGTGATCATCAGCACCGGGGTTGCTATCTACCTGCTGCTACCCTCTGCCGGACCCCACTGGGCTCCTCGCAACAAACATGCTGGCCTATCTTACCGATCTGCCGTCCCCTACCTTCTCTCTCACTTTTCCGACCTCGACAACTAACCTCCAAATTAGCACTTTTAACTTTCCTCCTAACCCTTTCAACCTTACAAAACAGCCCCTTCCCGACTTCCACGCAACCCCTTCACTACACTCACCTCCCTCACCACCTTTCGCCTCAATCAATTATTTATGTTGATCTTTCATCCATAGGTATCTGCTGATACGCTAGGTGAAGATCTATTTTTGAAATGTATTTCGCTGACCTTAATGCGTTTTAAGACGTCTAATTCCAGTACAAAAGATGTCCTGAGAACGTCCTATTTCTTTAAGGCGTCTTTGGGACATATTAGGACATATCTTCAGAGTTTCCTCTTCATTAAACAATGATGCGATGATTTTGAAATTACATTTTAGCAGTAGCCAATCTTCTTTACTCAGGGAAATATATCATCGTGGATGACTGATTAATAATTTCAGGAAAGCAGGGAATGTTCCATCCTTATTTGAACCAACTCCAACGACAGCTTGTTTAGTGAATGAAAAATTTAAATTATATATTTTCGATAGCATCATTGGATTCCGAGATATAAGAGGCATCTTGATTTATGTATATAAAAAATAAGCTGAGATCAAAATTTTGTTGTCACTCATCTCAGGTCTGTTGTAGAACTTTTCAGGAATGAGTTCCCCATGCTATTTAGTTGCAAATATGACGTCTAATATACATCTGAAGGCTAAGTGCTAATGCAAGAATTTATATAAGATGAAGAGAAAAGGACTATTGCTTGCTCTTTCTAGCTCTTCTTGAAACCACACAGTGCCCAAGTTGCTTCTGTTTGTTTCATCCCCAAACACCTGACCAGCAGTCCTTCTCTTCCTTATCATCATCCTCATCCTTCTCATCCTCATCCTCCTCCCATAAATAAGAGTCCTTGATTCTGACTAAGTTATTATAGTCTGAGACACCAACGCATCAACATGTTTCAGAAGGAATGAGATATGCTAAGTCAAATAGCAGAAGCTAGCCATGAAATTCGACGAAAATATCGTACGTTGAAGTTGGGTAAAGAAGCTACAGAAAGTATTTTGAAAGAGACTTAAACCTATAGTCACACCACTACAAAAACTAGTAGATACATAAACAAAACAAGATAAATGTATGAAGAACAAAATTGAAAAAGATGAAAAGGAATATGAAGAAGAAAATAATCTTTCTTCAATGACTGCTGATGGTGATAGTGATGATGGTGATCAGGAGCGATAAGACTATGATCACTTAGTGATGGTTCGCTGATGATTGGTGATACGCCTTTTAGCTTTGGTGGAGAATATATCAAGATTGGTGAAAAACTTTACATGAAAACCACTGGTTTTTCTGAATTTTTGTTTGAACAAAAACATGATGAAATTTATATAAGCCCTGATAATCTATCGAACTATATGGGAATTCTTATTGCTACAAATGCACACAAGAAGAATTATAGTCCTACTTCACCTATTCGCTCAAACCATACTGGAAAATATAAGAATATTCGGGTGGTACTTTTTTCACCCAATTAATCGTCGACAACTGGAGGTTCATTAAAGAAAATGAAACGATTAATGAGTTCACTACTTCCCCTTATGATAGCAAGAAAAGACTCAATACGAGACTACATTTATTGGGATGATCCAAATGAGCAATACGACCGTCTTTATTTACTGTTGGTATCACAAGCATCAGGCAATCCAAGTCACAGTAATGAAATAATTTCCATCATTCAAGAATTGTAGGAGGCTCAAATCATATATTAAGAGAGTGCAGTTGGATATAACGTCCGCATTAAAATATGTATTGACCTGTTCGGATATAATCGTCAGTTAACCTTTTCACAGTATCAAGATGACTTCTACTTGTCAAAACTGTTTAAGAGCTTTTTCACGAGTAGATAACTTGAAGAGACATCAATATTACTCATGCAGAAAAGCACAGAATCTTTCTTTCGACATAAATGGCTATGATAAATCTAACAGCTATGAAGTTGTTCCTCTCAAGCTGTCTCATGATATTCTGAAAATGATTCAAATTGATATCGAGAACAATTATGAAATTGATGATAGTAATAGTTCAATTCTTACAGAGCTGCGCGAAGTCCTGAAGCAAAAGTGTGCTGTCGTCAAAGAAGATTTAATACCAGGAAGGATACATTTGACATGTCCAAAGGTCGGAAACCAAACATGAACCGGAATAAAATTCTCTGAATGAAGACGCTTGATGCGAAAAATTTGAGCACAATGCTAAAGTTATAAAAAAAATGATGAGTATTTGGATCATCGTCTTACGAAAGACAAGCAGGATGATGTTAAGGAGAAGCATCTGATAGCTTAGGAAGAGGAGGAAGATAAGCCAAATGAGGAGAAGGGGAGGGAGTAGGAGAATGACAAGGAGGATGAGGAGTAGAAAGATGAGGAGAAGGAGGAGGAGCTATCCATAAATTGCATCAGGAACATATACGTATGGGTTTTTTTTATTCCTAACAATTCCGTTGCTTTTTATTCTGGAAATTCAATAATATTTTAAAAACAGAACTTATATACTTTGACGAGACAAAACGATTGATCTATTTAGAAACACTCTTTCACCGAATGAATTAAATGTATTTGAAGTTTATGAGGAAAAAAAATGACTACGATTGTTTCAAGTTTGCTTAGTTAGCCATTTATTTGGTATAGTATCGGCTTTCGAATGCTACGATTTCGTAAAAAATGTAGTACTCTTGATTTCATATTTGTAAATTCTCCAACAGCCTAAGTTCTAGCAGATCCTCCACACGCACGGGCACCTTTACATTCCGTGAGTCTGAAAATTTAAAATGAATATGTTTCATTGTTAAATGCCAATATTTTTAACTATTATTTAAAAATACTATCGAAAAAGTAGAAGTAAAGCACAACATTGTGGGAATATTTACAGTCCTTTTGGAACTTTTTAACACGTCATGTGCTTGTGCTATACAAAAAATTGTTTTCCAGTGAAAAATATGAGACAAGTATTTTTTTATTTTCCGCAACAAAATTCTTCTGTGTGATTTTATTGATACTTTTTAAATAACGATCAATGGAACAAAATTTTTATTGATAGTGGAATAAACTATTTATTCAATTTTATATTAAAAAACAGCAAAGAAAATGTAATTAACTATATTAAGTCTGCACTGTCCTCTTCAACCTTCCGTTGATGTTGCGGAACAAAGTAAGCGACAGGTGTGCACTTCCTGTGTTTTGACTTCTCATTACAGTTTCATAATGCACTTACTTGGTTTTGAATCTGAAAATATTTTTATGAAAAACACTAATATATGAAAGATTACTATGTACAAGTAATATTTACGTTAACTGACACCTGATAACGTGTTTAATTCAATTTTCAAAAAACTGGCGCTTACCGCTTTATGACCGCGCACAGCCGTCATATCATCATAGTATACAACTTTTAACGTTAACTTGAATGATAAAAAAAAATTATTTGCTCAAAATATAGACAAAAATGTACTTGTTCATCAGTTTGACCTTTGACCTTGTTGCGCGAACTGAAAGAATTTTTTCATCCTACCTCAATCGAAAATTCGACTTTCGATTCCTGTGGAGCGGGTCGAAAATCGAATTTTCAACCCTAGGGATGAAAGTGACAGATCAATGTAAATGGCTGTGATTCACATCGCGAAAGGAAATGTCAAAATTTGGTTTTTTCGATACACTCTATATTCATTCTGCAAGAAATATTTACGTAGCATAAAAATTTTTTTTGATGAAGAACAAAAAATACGTGTCTCATACTTTCTTTTACAAACAATATATTTCAGCTTTAAACAATTCTGTGACATTGCCAGGATTCGACACGTGAGAGAATACAGGAAACCACTCTTTTTACAACGAATGCAGAAAAACGTTGGCAAATGCAAACGATATTAAGAAAACTCAAAAAAATTAAGACAAAAAAAAAGAAAAGGAAATAATTTCGCTAGTCGTGAAGTGACAATATTATTTTACATACTCGCATCTGTCTCCATAGCATAAGGAGCTATAAGCTATAGCTCCGACAGCCACAGTCAGAAGAATGAAGAAGAATATAATCGGGAGATTCATTTTTTTCGAGAAATGCCAATACTTCTTCTGCTTCCGTCGCTGCTTTTATATCAGGCAATGTCGTATATATAACCCGTTCAGGACAATTTTTATCAGCGAAAAATAAATTTAAGTAAACGTATCTCTCTGAAACAAATTACAAAAATGTGTAATATTTTTCTCATGGGGGGAGACTAGCCAATCAGCTGGCTGCACATACCCCAAAAAAAAATAATTTTTTACTAAAAAAGACGAATTATCGACGAAACACATGCATTTTTTACCAAATAGTTGAATATTCAACTTTTAAAGGAAAAATTTGAATAAAAAAGAGCTTAATTTTCCACCAAAGTAGTTCAATTTTCAACAAAAAATATAAATATTCAACAAAAAAATGTAATTGCCAATGAAATATTTAAATTTTCAAGGCAAAAAGACGTATTTTCTACAAAACAGTTGAATTTTTAATCAAAGATATGAATTTTCAACCAGATATTTGAATTTTCAAGTAAAACAAATTTGTAACAAATGGTTCAATCTTCAGCTAATGAAATGAACTTTTAACTCAAATTATGAATCTTCAACTGAAGAAATTAATTTCTAACAAAGTCGACAACAGTAATTTGATGATTGTGGATTCTCTTTCGTTAAAGCTCCTTCGGCTTCCAGGCTCTTCATCAGAATGGGTAATCGGTTCTGAATTTTGAGGCCGCACGGTTGAATATTTTTGTCCAATTTTTTGCATACGTCATCTACATAATAATATCTCGAAGCACACAGAACCGGTTTTTCGAAAAAATGTTTATGTTTTCTTTAATGATCGAAAACAAAAAAACAATAGCAGTGACGCTCAGTGTTAGCTGTCTCTTTAAGGCCGGTTAGAGAAGCTGATATTATAAAAGCATGAATTAATTTAATTTTAATTAGCAGAATCAATTTATTTATAAAATTAGAAATCATTTTTTTCTCCTGAAACATTTTGGAAATGGTGTTTGCATCCTTTCGGAAATCCACCCTTGAAATATTCAGATTAGGGAAAAAGTTGTTACCTTTCCAGACTGTTTGCCATGTTTGAAATTTCCATACATGTATGTATGGACAAATGTTATCTATTACCCGAAGATTTCCATTATTACGGAAAATATCAACCCATTTTCATTAATATTTTTTTCACGTCCTTCTAATTATATAAATAAATTGATTCTGCTAATGAAAATTAAATTAATCCATGCTTTCATAAATGTCAGTTTTTCAAACCGGCCTTAATCTCATAACAATGAAAGGGTAATTCGTTCTAGATAATACCGTGAGAGAGCTATCACTGAGCGTTACTGTTATTGTACTTTTGTTTTTGATTATTAAACAAAATATAAACATTTTTTCGAAAAACCGGCTATGCGTGCTTCGAGCTATTACTATGCAGATGATGCATGCAAAATATTAGACAAAAATATTTAACCGTGTGGCCTCAAAATTCAGAACCAATTACCCATTCTGGTAAAGGTCCTTAAAGAACACATTCTCATCACGTGTCACGTGCTTCGCACTCGATTTTGTCCAAAGTGCGAACTATTTTAAATTATGTTCAACACTATTATATCAAATGTACTTTGAATTTATTCCTGTACTTCGGCTTGGGATTACTTATTCAGATGATGAGAATTGAATTTTTTGAATTGAAAAAAAAAATAAACTGACGGAAAGGTTTTAAGTCCTTTTTCGAATTGAAATAAAAAAATAAATTTCACGAACATTTTTTAATTTCTTTTTCAAATTAGAATAAAAATATAAATTTCACCAAAAAGTTTTTAAGTTCTTTTTCGAATTAAAATAAACTAATAAATTTCACGATAATTTTAATTTCTTTTCTGACTTAAAATGAAAAAATAAATTTCAAACAAATTTTCTAATTTCTTTTTCAAATTAAAATTTAGAAAAATTCACGAAAATTCTCTAATTTTTTACGAATTAAAATAAAATAATAAATATCACGAAAATTTTAATTTCTTTTTCGAGTTAAAATAAATTCCACGAAAATTTTCTAATTTTTTTTTTCGAATTAAAATAAAAAATAAATTTCACGGAAATTTTCTAATTTCATTTTCGAATTGAAATGAAAAAATGAATTTCAAGAATATTTTCTAATTTCTTTTTCGAATTAAATTTTTTTTTTTAATTCACGAAAATGTTATTATTTCTTTTTCAAATTAAAATAAAATAA
>CAKNYM010034622.1:25056-50206 GCA_932195095.1 Andricus curvator
GGCCCCTCTCAGACGGTCTGGATTGGAAATATCTAAGTGCTATGTTGACGGTCTGGCGTGATCCTCAGCAGACGGACATGATTGGGAAAACTTCGAAGTAAAGTGTGCAGGATCGTTTTCTGTTGACGTCATTGACAACGTATCTAGGTTTGTATACACATTGTTTTTCGGTAATTGTAGATCAATATAATATACAGTTATCAGATGAGGTAAATTGATTTTTTGTCAAATTGCAACCTAACGTACAAAAGACCAGAGAGGCAGGTATATATCTATGTCTTTACATCGTACTGAATTTATTTATAGAAAGATTTTCAACAAGTTTTGAGATGGACAATGATGAGTTGCGAAAACGACGGGCTTTTGGGTCTCTTCTTAACTTCTAAAACTCTTAAATATATTTCACACTGACTCTAACTTTTCCGAATATTTCATAAAATTCTGTAAAATAACAAAATTGTCTTTAAAATTTTCTAGATTCTTTTTCGACACATCTGATATATTCAAAAATGTTTTTGAATTCTTTTCATGAGTCTTAGAAGAATTATGTTCATATAACTTTAAAAATAAACTGATACCGGCTTCATTTGAATCTTGCCGCTCTAAGCTGGTAGTTCGGGAGAAAACCGCCAGGGCGCGACGCGCCGCCTCTCTCGTAATAGAAATAACGCGTTGAGTGTTTAAGAGAGCAGTCGACGCGAAGCAAAGCATACTTACCTGGCACAGAGAAAAGAAGAGGACAGAACAAAGGACAGATCAAAGAAGAGGACAGAACTGGAAGGAGTCTCCAGTGGAGACTCCACTCGAATGAGAGAACTGGAATTAACCAATTTTTCATTATATTTTTTTTACATATTATGTTTCGTCAATACATATAGTATAATTAGAGACTATTTCTGTAATTCTTATACTTTTTTCCCTTCACTTTTTCTATGGTCTAATCTAGACCATCGCGTGGTAAAAGCGTTACACGTCTGTCCAGCGTCTGATTAGCTGGTCTATTCCGGACGAGCTGATCAGCGGCTGGTTAGCGCCGTCTTATCTAGTCCATCTCATGGTTAAGGCGTTACACTTCTGGCCAGCGGCGCTATTAGACCGTCTGTCCAGCGTCTGAACAGACACAAGATGGTCTGTCCAGCGGCCGGCCAGCGCCCCGAAATTTTTCCACACGGGTTACTGACCAAAAACATATATTTCATAATCTTTAGTAAGTTTATTATTAATAAATTCCTCAATTTCTTCATCAATATTATCTTTGTTATTAGACTAAGCTTGTTCAAGTGCTTCTTCAATAATGTCATCTTTAATAGCAAAAAATTTAGACCTATTATCCTGAATTATTGTTATATTATTATCGTATATATATTTTACATCTACATTTTCTACTTCTTGTTGTTCATTTCTCCAAGGCAAAAATAACATATGTTCACGAAAGTAGTTGAATTCATCTTGAATTAATTTGTAACATCTGTATCTAATTAGTTTTAAAGAATTTTTCTATTTGGCAACACTTTTCTCTCCCGTTTCTTCATCAATATTACATTTTACTTGATCATCGTTGTTGGAATAATTTTTTACACTTATTTCATATCCAGCAGCAAAAGATGCTAAACAAATATTTTCTAAGTTTTTTAATCTTCTGGAATATTTTCAAATACATTACTGCAATAAATTTCGGTAGAATTCTCATCTAATTTTTCTGAATCACGTTTAGATTTTAACTTTCTGACACGTTGATCGGAAGCTACTGTATTTAAATAAATTTCTGCTCTACTACATCTAGTCAGTGGTATTGATAAAACGTGATAAACTGCTTCTTGAGCAGTTAATACATTACCATTAAGAAATACATTGGCAATTTTTCCAAATATATCTTTTAAACTTAAGTAACCGTTTTCAATATCTGCTGCTGCTTCTCGTAACAGTTTGTTGAGACCTGCATCAACTTTAGTTACGTTATTAGATATGTAAGGTGCGCAACTGTATGGATCCAAAACGAATTGAATATCCATATTGGATTCAATTGAATGTAATGAAGTTTCATTATATGCACAATGTTAAAAATTTCCGCTCGAAACTTCCAACAAATGTATTGGAAGTTTATTTCCGAAACGTAAGGTAACGCTACAATACAAAATGTTGTAGTTCCCAAATTCTGGTACTGCAATAGAACCTCACATGTATTGGAATCTTACAATACATTTCCAGTAGCCAGTAACACTTCTGTATCATAATGGCGGCTGGATATCTCGACACCTGTTGAACCAAAAAATTGAAGAAGAAAAAAGTCAATCATTGCTCAGGACGTTCATGGAATTCACGTAATTAATTGAATTCTCGAAATTTATGGAATTCAAGGTATTCATGGAATTCAAGAAATTTACGGAATATCAGGATTTCACCAAATTCACGGGATTTACGGAATTCATGGAATGCCGGAAATTTATTGAATTAACAGAATTCATGGAATTCACGGAAATCATGGAATTCACGGAAATCATGGAATTAACAGAACTCATGGAATTCACGAAATTCATGGAATTCAAGGAATTAATGGAATTCACGGAATTGGTGGAATTCAAGGAATTGATGGAATTCAAGGAATTGATGGAATTCAAGGAATTGATGGAAGTTAAGGAATTCACGGAATTTACGGAATTTGCGAAATCTAAGGAATTCACGAAATTCATGGAATTCAAGGATTTCAAGGAATTGAAGGAAAGCACGGAATTCATGGAATTCAAGGAATTCATGGAATTCAAGGAATTAATGGAATTCACGGAATTGGTGGAATTCAAGGAATTGATGGAATTCAAGGATTTGATGGAATTAAGGAATTCACGGAATTTACGGAATTCGCGAAATCTAAGGAATTCACAAAATTCATGGAATTCAAGGATTTGAAGGAATTGAAGGAAAGCACGGAATTCATGGAATTCGCGGAATTCAGGGAATTCAAGGAATTCACGAAATTCGAAGAATTCACGAAATTCGAAGAATTCACGAAATTCGAGGAATTCATGGAATTCGAGGAATTCATAGAATTCACAGAATTCGCGGAATTCAAGGATTTCACGGAACTCATGGAATTTATGGAATTCATGAAATTCATAGTATTCAAGGAATTCAAAGATTTCACGGAATTAAAGAAAATCACGGAATTGGCAGAATCAATAGAATTTACGGAATTCCTAGAATTCACGGAATAAATGGAATTCACGGAATTCATGGAATTCAAGGAATTTATGGAATTCAAGGACTTGATGGAATTCAAGGACTTGATGGAATTCAAAGAATTGATGGAATTCAGAGAATTTACCGAATTCATGCAATCTAAGGAATTCACGAAATTCAAGGATTTCAAGGAATTGAAGGAAATCACAGAATTCGTGGAATTCACAAATTCACGAAATTCAAGGACTTCGCGGTATTCAATGAATGCATGGAATTGAAGGAATTCATGAAATTCAAAAAATTCGTCCGATTCATGGTATTCATTCAATTCACAGAATTCAAGGAATTTACCAAATTTAATGAATTCAGAGAATTCAAAGAATTCATGGAGTTCAATGAATTCACGGAATTCAAGGAATTCATGGAACGTGAATACCGAGAATTCCGTAAATTCAGTGAATTTCATGAATTCAGTGAATTCCGCGAATTCCATTAATTTCGTTAATTCAGTGAATTTCGTAAATTAAATGAATTCCGTGAATTCAGTTAATTCCGCGAATTCCGTAAATACAGGCAATCCCGAGAATTTATTAAATTACATGAATTCCGTGAGTTCCGTGAATTCCATGAGTTCCATGAATTCCGTGAATCCTATAAATTCGGTCAATACCATGAATCCCGTGAAATCCACGAATTCCATTAATTTAGTGAATTCCATGAATTCAGTGAATTTCATAAATTCCGTGAATTCCATGATTTCAGTGAATTTCGTGAATTCTATGAATTCCGTGAATTTCATGAATTCCAAGAATTTCGTGAATTCCATCAATTTTGTGAATTCCTTGAATTCCGTGGATTCCATTAATTCCGCGAATTCCATGAATTCTATAAAATTCGGGAATTCCTTAAGTTTCATGAATTGCGTGAATTCCATGAATTCCATAAATCCCGTGAATTCCATAAATTCCTTGAATTTCATGAATTCTGTGAGTTCCATAAATTTATTGAATTCCGCGTATTCCGTGAATTCCCTAAATTTCGTGAATTCCATTAATTTTGTGAATTCCATTAATTCTGTGAGTTCCATAAATTTAGTGAATTCCGCGAATTCCGTGAATTTCATAAATTTGGTGAATTCCTTGAATTCCGTGAATTACATTAATTCCGCGAATTCCATGAATTCCATAAATTTCGTGAATTCCTTCAGTTTAATGAATTCCGTGAATTCCTTATGCACAATAAAAGTTTCGATTTATAAACGCTACAATACATGTATTGGAATGCTCGACGGTGCTTCACGATCTAGAACCATTGTGTTTTTCATTACATACATGGGATAATCAAACCTACATTGTTGTTTTTTTTCTTTTTGTTCATGTTTTTGAAATGTAATTAATGCGTTTTTTGGATCATATTCACAAGTTATAAATTTATCAATGAATTTTATACAATTTTCACGAGAAGATTCATCATTTTTATCAAAAATGGGAGAATTATTACATTTATAAAGACCGTGTGAATGTACAGAACTTCGAGCTTGAAATTCCCTTCGTTCAAAAAAATCTTTCACATAATGTTTATTAAGAGGACCATTTCCGTTTTCTAATAACTTTATAATTTCTAAAAATCTATTTTCGATATAATGAACGCAAATTACTGGATCATCGCGGATTAATTTTGTTTTGATATCAATGTCAAGATGAAGAGCATCAGAATTACTTATAATTTTATCCGCTATAAGTTTATAAAGCAATTTGATTAATTCTGGCCATTTAATTTTACTTGCCGAAAGAGTAATAAAAAAAGTTGGTACACTAGAATACCTAATTGAAGATAATGCATGTTTTTGCTTTGCTTCTCAAAAAGCTGGTGTAGATCTAACTAACTTTAAAAATCTGTACCCATTATCATGCTTAACTAAATCATCAATTATACTAGAATTTTTAACTTTTTTTGCACTTAAATTCTGAAGACTTTTAATTTTTCTTAAACAAATATTCATGTTTCACTATAAGATAATTTATCATTGGTATTGAAAGGATAACCGCCAAAAATGGTACAAAAACATAGTTCATCAAAATTTTTGATTGAATGTGTAGATTCAGGATATTTTTCTTAAACAGGAGCAAAAATTTTTATTTCATCACAAACTTCTTTATTTGTATCTAATATAAGTACTTCATCGTTTATTTCAAAATCATCAAATTCTAGATCATTATCAGTAGATGAATTATCAGACATTTTAATCTTAGATTTAAGACTTTCTGATACATCTCGTGGACTAATTATAAAATCAATTTCAATTTCATCTTGAATTGCTTTATCATAACGTAGAAATAAATCTTCGTTAATTTTTATATTATTTTATTTGTAAAGTGGAGTATCCTTTAAATCAGTACGCAAAATTTTGTTCCTTGTAGCATTTTTTCACTTTCAATTTCACAATAATCTTTATTTTCTCTTAAATATTTAATGCGTTTAATATTATTCTTATTTTCATTACATTTATAATCGTCATTGATGCGCAAAATTTTGTTTCTTTTAATATTTTTTGATTTTCAATTTCAGAATAATCTTCATTTGCTCTTAAACGTTTATTATGTTCAATGTTATTGTTGTTTTTTTTTTCTAAAATTATATTTACTTCTTAACATTTTATTCCGAGAGATATTATTTACAATTTACATTTTCAGTAACGGAATATTCATCCTCTCTTAAAATTTTAATTCTCATTGTATTTTGTATTCTCTCTACATTTTGAAAGGATGTATTTTTTTCTTTTTTCTTTGATATAATTTCTTAAATAACTTTTTTTTTTAAGATTTGAATTTATTACAATATGAGTGTTTGTAATTTTGTGGGTCATTTTTTCTCTCCGTTCGTTTTGTTTTGGGTGACTGTTTTTTAACTTTCATAATAATGGTTATAAATCGTTATAAAAATTGATTAGATACAAATGATTTTTTCATAAACTCGAAACAATTAAAGATTTTAGAAATAGATTCCATTCTCTACGAAAATAATTCAATTTTCAACACAAGAAAGGCGAGTTTTAAACAAAATGAGTGAATCTTCAACCAAAAAAAATATTAATTTTGAACCAAAGAGTCAACAAGCCTACACAAAGTCTTTTTTATTCTCTGAATTCTTCTGATTTTTCTGAATTCTTCTCAATTGTCTGAATTCTTTTGAATTCTCTGAACTCTTTCAAATTCTCTAATTTTTTTTTAATTCTGTGAATGCTTTTGAAGTTTGTGAATTCTTTTGCTCTCTGTGAATTCTTCTGAATTCTCTAAATTCTCCTTAATTCTTTGACTTCCTAATTCTCTGAATTCTCCTCAATTTTCTGAATTCATCCGCTATTCTCTGAATTCTTCTGAATTTTTCTCAATTATCTGAATTTGTTTAATTCTCTGAAACCTTTTGAATTCTCTTGTATTGTCTAAATTCTTTTTAAATTCTTTAAATTTTTTTGAATTCTGTGAATTTATTTGAAGTTTGTAAATTCTTTTGCACTCTGTAAATTCTTCCGAATTTTCTAAATTCTTCTTAATTCTTTGAATTCTTTTTAATTCTATGAATTCTTCCGCTATTCTCTGAATTCTCCCGAATTCTCTAAATTCTTCTGAATTCTTCCAAATTCTTTGAATTCTCTGCATTGTTTTAAAATTTTCTGAACTATCTGAACTATTTGCATTCATGATATCACTGAATTTTTTAAAATGTTTTTTAATTATCTTGAAATCATTAGAATACACGTTGAATTATTTTAACTTTCTTTGAATATTTTTGATTCTGTAGAATACACACGAATTCTACAGACATTTAAAAGTTTCTTCTTCTTCATTCTCTTGAAATCTTTATAAAACACCATTAATTGATCTGAATTTGTGCAAGTCTTTTGTATTCTATGAACTCTCCTGAATTATTCTGAATTATCTGATAATTTTTGATTTGTCTGAATTCTTTTGAATTCTGTGACCTTTTTTTTGAATTCTATGAATTCTTTTGTATTATCTCAATTTTTTTAAATTATCTAAATTTATTTTGAAATCTGCAAATTTATTTTGAAATCTGTAAATTCTTCGGAATTCTCTGAATTCTTCTAAGTTCTCTAAATTCTTCTGAATTCTCTGAATTGTTTCGAAATTTTATGAACTCTTTAAACTGCTCTGAATTTGTTGAATTCTCACGATATCACTGAATTTAAAAAAAATGTTTTTTAATTATCTTGAAATCATTAGAATTAGTTCTAGAATTAGTTCCCTGAGTTAGTTTGAACTCCTTCTTTTGAATATTTTCAATTCTCTTGAAATCTTTAGAATGCGCGTTGAATTACTTTAACTTTCTTCGAATACTCTCCTGAATTTTTCTAAATTCTCTGATAAATTTTGAATTGTCTGAATTCTTTCGAATTCTCTGAAATATTTTGAATTCTATGAATTCTTTTGTATTGTCTTTTTTTTAAATTATCTGAATTCTTTTGAAATTTTCTGAATTATTTGAACTGTTCTGAATTGGTTAATTCTTACTAGACCACTGAACACTTTCAACGATTTTTAATTATCTTCAGATTATTAGAATACATTTTGAGTTACTTTGAACTCCTTTAGATGTTTTGAATTTTCTGAATTCTCTTAAAATCTTTAAAATACACGTAGAATTATTTCAACTTTCATCGAGTATGTTGCATTCTGTAGAATTCAAAAGAATTCCTAGAATCCACATGTACTCCTTTGGCTTCTTTTGAAGTTTTTTTGAACTCTCTTGAAACCTTTACAATACACCATGAATTATTTTTAATTTCTACAATTCTTTTGTATTATCTGAATTCTCCTGAATTCTCTTGAATTCTCTGAAATATTTTTTATTCAAATAGTCTTCTGAATTCTTTTTCAGTTGTCTGAATTCTTTCGATATATTTAGAATACGCGTTGAATTATTTTGAATTCCTTCAAGTATTTTGAATTCTGCAGAATTCAAATTAATTCTTAGAATTCACTTGCACTTCTTTAAATTCTTTTTAATCTCTTAAAATCTTTGCTATACAACGTGAATTATTTTGAATTTCTCCAATTCTTTTCTAGACCCTGAATTATCTCAAATATTTTTAATTCTCTAAAGTCTTTTGAATTACCTGAAGTCATTTGAATTCTCTAAATTTTTTTAAAATTCTCTCAATTCTTTTTAAATTCTCTGAATTCTTTCAATTCTCTCAAATCTTTTGAATTTGTTTAATACCTCTAAACTCTTTGAATTCTCTGAGTTACTTTGAATTTTTCTAGACTATCTCAACTAGAATAAACTTTGAATTAGTTTCGACTCCTTTACAGCTTTTAAAATCTCTGTATCTTTCTAAATTCCTCTGGAACAATAGAATTATCTTCAGTTCTTCGATTTTCTTATTTCAGTTGTAATTCAATGGTAATTAGCCAATTGATCGTACCTCACTGGTGCACACATGTACGAAAAATTTCCAAGTTTTTTTTCCTGTGGTGCAATTTTAACTATGCACAAACCTCCAAAGAATAATTTTTGAACAACATCTTCACCGATAGGTCTTATTGAACTTTAAATAGTTTTCAATGATTGACGAACCCAAAGAAAAGCGTCGTCAAAACAAAGTCGGGATCTTCGTCTCAGATGAAAATTCCACCCAAAAAAAGTAGCATGAAAATTGTTGATTGCATGCGTGCAAAATTAAAGACCGATTCAGTCCTAATTAGATTATTACTCATTGCAATGAGTCAATCATTCGTTAAACTTATTTTTCAAAAATCATTTGGGTAGTCTTTCCTTCAAGGAATAAAAAAGGCAAGGCTTCATTCTGACGCCTGATTAGAATTATTGTCACTGTTAAGGAACACATCCCGATTTCTGAAAATAGTGCATTACTTCCGATGGCATGATGGAAATTGATGTTTTAAAAGTATTTTGTGTATTTTTTTTCAAACATGGAAGACAACACAGAAAAAACTGGGGGTTCACTAATGTTGCGGCTCAAATAAAAGTTGGTATCCTTTCGAACTTGAGCTCCAATAGATACTACAAACACCAAAAAGGGTGGTAATTTCGCGATTTACAAAATATGTCGGTAAAGCAAACACAAACGATATTATTATTTATTCTGCGTACAATTTTCGAAAAAAGCAACCTGTTTACCCTTCTAGAAATAATTAATTGAAAACAATTCAGAATGATAGAAAGAAATTTTAATTGTTTCTAATCGTGTTTCTTAATCGTGTCTGCACGATTGGGAAAGATTCAGTGTTGCAAAGTTTCAATCGTTCCCAATAGGTCCAATCGGTACTAGGATTTTGAGGTTATGAACTGGCAATTTGATGGCAGCACTTTCGTCTCGCGGGAATTATTCGAAAACGTTTATTTACTTTTTTTTCGAGGCAACACATTTTAAGCAATATGTTCATGAAAAAAAAAAAATGTTTTGTAACAATTTCCGCGAGCTAAGAAAGCTGTCATCAACAAATTGGAGAATGAAGTGAAGTTTTTTCATCCAATTATTCATTTCATTGTCTATAATTTTGTATAAAAAAATGTAATTTATTAAATAAGTTACTTAAAATATTTTAGGTAATTATTTCTTTTTTAATGAAAATGTAACTATTATTCCAGTTGAATATTCCATAATTTTAGTTCAAAATTCATCTCTTTTTTTTTAACTTTCTTTTTTTCTTGGTCTATGAATTTATTTATTCAATTTTTGGTAGAAAAATTATCTTTTTCAGTTGGAAATTCGTCTTTTGGTAGAAATTCATCTTCTTAGTCCAAAATTCAATTATTTTAGTTAAAGATTCATCATTGCAGTAAAAAAATTCATCTGTCTGGTTTAAAATTCAACTATTTCAGTTAAATATTTAGAATTTTATTTGAAAATTCATCACTTCGTTTGTTTGGTTAAAAATTAATTTCTTTAACTTAAAATATAATTATTTAAGTTTTGGTTGACCATTTATCTTTTTTAGTCAAAATTAATTCTTTTGTCTGAAAATTCAACTATTTCAGTTGAATATTCATTGTTTTAATTGAAAACTCTTATATTTGGTTTAAAATTAATTTTTTTTTCACTAAAAACGTTACTATTCCATTTTTGGTTATAAATGATTCTTGTTTTAGTTCAAAATTCAACTATTTGGTTGAAAATTTGTCTCCTTTAATGAAAAATTCGACTATTTTGTTAAAAATTCATGTATTTTGTTGAAAAATTGTATTTTTTGTACAAAATAATTCTTTTTATTTGAAAATTAATCTTTTGGTTTACAAATTAATCTTTTCGGTCGAAAATTCAAGTGTTCCAGTTAAATATTCATAATTTTAGCTGAAAATTTATTTTTTATTTTGTTTCAAATTTAACTATTCAGTTAAAGATTCATAATTTTATTTGAAAATTCATCACTTTGGTAGAAAAGTTTAACTATTTCATTTTTTTGTGAAAAATTGATATTTTTAGTGGAAAATTCAAGTATTTTTTGAAAATTCATTTATTTTGCAATGTTTTGTTCCGTTGTGTTAAAGGATGTTCAGAGTGAACGTCATGAATTAAAATAAATGTTTGCGTTTTACGGCAAATATGAATATGTTACTTTTAGTTGACCGGGAAAATTGAAAAACTTGACCGGGAGAAACCGGAAAATAACCGGGAATTTGAAATTGTCCGCCGAATCGCCACCCTCAAAATGTATGTGCTTGGGGAAGGAAAACCAGTTTTTGTGATGATTCCTGCATGTATTTAATACAAGTTTGAACTATTACACCTGTGAATATCACAATTTTTAATGTTTGAATTTAAAATTAGTTCAATCTGTAAAAGTTTTTAAATAGTTCAATCTACAAGTCCATTTTTGTCAATTATCGTGTTTTTTGGTGTATGTGCTTTTTTTTGAAATTATCAAATGTGTAAATTAATTTTTTATGATAAATCATCAGTTTAGAATCAAAGAAATTAATTTTCTAATCACAAAATAGACTTTTAGAGTAAAAGGTAAATTAATCCTTTGATTTTACTCTTTATAAATGAATTATTGATTTTAAATTCAAAAGAAGGAAGACTTTTCTTCACAAATGTCAATTCTGAATAATTCATAATATTTTTTGTACTTTAAAATTATTAAACAATAATTATAATAATAATATTATAATAATTATGTTGTAAAAAATTGATTTGCATATTTTATCATTTCAAATAAGCGCGCCATCAACATGCAGTGAGGCTGCTGGTGCGAAGCATGCGCATTAAGACTTTAAAAAAATTCGTTTCTCTACAGTCAAATTGCTTATCTATTTTTATAGTTTATGTTAAAATTATAAAACAAAGGAAATTTTGTTTTTGCAACGACCCAACATCACTTCTAATAATATATATTTGTACTTTTAAAAAGTGACATGTCGAAAAGTTTCTTGCATATGAATAAGCCTTTATGTTTACAAGCTTGTTACATAACCTGCAAATTACATCTATGAAGCCATTATATCTATTTTAATCACGGTAATATTTTGTACCTTCATTGTCTTTATGAAGTTATGTCCATCAGAGTTTGATTACATGTGTGCTTTCAGGTAAAAATTGTATTATTAATAAAACAAAATCTCCAAGTGGGCAAAGCGAAAAACAAGTTCTTTAGAAATAGGCTCATTTACAATTGAGATCCTTTAGAATCCCAACTGAGGTATCATTTAGAGCTCATTTATCGTTTTGGGTTCCTTTTCAGCAAGTGGGGTTCATTTTTGTTGCAGCTCCTTTGGAACCAAAAATGGGTTCTAATGGAAACCCCAGTTTTTTCTGTTAACAAACAATGCTTGATTTTGACGACAAACTCTTCCGTATTTTTAAAACTAGGCCAAATGCCATCGAAGTTTGAAATTATTTACATTTTTCGTGAGTTGCACAAAAATGATGCATTACTTCAGGTGGCATAATTGGAGTAAATGTTTGAAAAGTCTTTTCGGTAGTTTTTTTATTACCCTAATAGCACGGAACGTTCCTGGGACGTTCCCGGAACGTTCCGCGGGAACTTTCGGAACGTTCCAGCGGAACGTTCCCGGAACGTGTAAAATGTCCGCCGCTTGGGAACGTTCCACTGGAACGTTCCAAACATAAATTAACGTTATTGTTATTATTATCAATAAATATCTCGTAAACCGTAAGTGATAGGTCAAAATCGATGTCAGTTTATGATACGGATATCATATTATAGTGTAGTATATGCGGTACTCAAAACTCAAAAATGACATCCATTTTTACCTATCTCTTACGGTTTACGAGATAATTGTTGTTAAAAATAACAATAATGGAAAGTTCCCCTCAGGTCCCAGTGGAACGTTCCTGGAACGTTCCCAAGGGGCGGACATTTTACACGTTCCGGGAACGTTCCTGGAACGTTTCGCTGGAACGTTCCGAAGGTGCCCGCGGAACGTTCCAGGAACGTTCCCGGAATGTTCCGTGCTATTAGGGTAGAGAAGACGATACAAAAGGTCATTTTGATGACACTTACCTATTTTTCAAAATAGGCAGAAAACAGAAAAGATCTTGTTTGACCACAAACTCTTATCTATTTTGTAAATGATGCCAAAAGCCAACAAAGTTGGGAACTATTGAAACTTCTCCTTGCTTTCTGAAAGTAATGCATACCCAGTGGGCAAAAAAATTAAGGATGTCCTAGAGACGTTTTCGGAACATCCCTAAGACTTCTTTTGGAACATGTATTTTGGACATCCTAGAGATGCTCTGAGAACACCCTATGTCTTTATGACCCTATGTCTTTATGTCCCAAGGACATTCTTGGGATGTACATGGTTTTGTGCCCACTGGGTAACTTCCAGTTATATTCATATAAAAATATAAATTTTAATCATGCCACTAGAAGTGATGCATTCTTTTTAGAAAGCGTGGAGACGTTTCAATTATTTCCAAGTATGGTGACCTTTGGGCTCTTTTTTAAAAGTAATAGGATTTTATCGTCAAGATGTGAACCTATCTATTGTGGGGGTGTTATTTGAAAAGTAATATTTTATTCGTATTCTATGGCTAATTTGTGAAGAGGAATGTTGAGTTTCAACTCGATTCACCTAATATTGACGATTCTGAATGAACTTTACTGAAATATAAAAATTCTTTTTCGGATAAAGTTAGAGCGTGATGTTATCTAAATATTTAATTTTCTTCACAATTTGTATGATGTATGCAATTGTTTGTATTCTTTCACGTTCTAGACGAGTGGACAAAAATAGAGTTTGCGTAATTGGTAAGATTTTTTATTTATCACAAATTTTACAAGTGTTGGTCGTGGATTTAAATTTGAACACGTGTTTCACGACAACTGCTTTATTTCTTAACATTTCACATAATGTACCTATCAATATGCAAATACTATTCATACGTGGAGCAAAGATTTTTGGTTAATAAAGGGTAATAATCTTACAAACCATGACTCACAGGTTAATAATTTTATGAAGCAAATGTAGTCTTCCGAAAATTGTTTCAACTTTCCAGACAAATTTGGACATATGATACATACATTATTTAAAAAATAATTACTATTCTAAGAATCGAAACTTTTTAATTGGCCTTTCCTTTCTAAAAAATCTTCTTCACGAGGTCTGGCATACATTCTTGTCGAAAACTTGATCGGTTGCATACTGCATTAATATGACTTTTAGAGGCTGTTTTCAGTTTATTCTTTAAAATTTTCTGGAATTTATCCAACTACAATTTCCAAAGGAGCAACAATTCTCTTCTTAACTGTTTGACCACATGTTTTAAAATGAGAAAAGGAGTCTATTCATAAACCCTTGACCATATTAAATGAGGTTACATGTATTTACTATTTATCTACTAATAAAGATGACGAATCTCCCGCAATATCAATTTAGTGAATACAAATTTCCACATAAATAAAAAAATAAAAAATGGCCTCTCACAAATCTCTTTGAAATGTAATGCCCTTCCATTTTTTTTAACGCACAAATCAGACCATTGTAAGCGCTACACATTATTCGCATTCACAGCAACTTATATGAAAAAAAGAAAGTGAACTAATAATTAATTCAACAATGACAAGACTCGTTTGCAATCATAAATGAATATAATTTATAGAAATTTTTTTTTTTTAAGTTTATTGTGCATCACATTTTCATGGGTTAAAATATTAATGATAAAAATATCGACGTAGAATAGGTTAATTTTCAGTTAAAAAATTAATTTCTAACCAAAGAAAACAAAATTAACTTTTACAAAAACAGTTAATTTTCAAATAAAGGAATTAAATTTTAAAACAATTAAGACCTTATAAATTTAAAAAAATTTTAGTTAAAACTATGATATTTGGCTTTCTCATAAATGACCCTTTGTAATTGTAATAATCACGAGAAAAAATTTAATTTCTGCAATTACACGTTTCTAAATTTAAAAATATCGAATGGAACGTTCTAAGAAAATGTTGAGATGTGTGTGTGTGTGTGATTAATCGTGTAACTAATTCTAATTTTTCGTTAAATCAGTGACTTGTAAAACTTTATGTTGGTAAAGGTGACGTAGCCTTTTGACAAGTTTCACAGTATGACATTGTTCTTGTTTAAACAAAGCTAGAAATGTTACACAAACACGTTGTTTGATTAAACTTCTCCACTTGTCACCTATTTCTAGAAAGTTCTTGTAATTAATATGTACAGCCCTAACTAAATTAATATATTTTCACTCAACAATAGAGTCGTTGCAACAAAAATTTTTATTTGTTTTTCAAATTTAAGTTAAAATATAAGAAAATATACTCATTTTGATTATAAAGAAACCAATTTTTGTCAAGTCTATTTTTTATTTCATTCTAAAATCTGTACATTTTTTAATAACAAATACAGCTGCACCAAGCAATCTTTCAACAGTTGCTACATTTTTTTTATTTGAGATTCAGAAATCACCTAACAAGGCTCTTAAAATCAAACCTTAATGTATGTATATTTAATCTCTCCCTTTTACGGGTTTGAGGGCCTCCGCTCCCTGTACATATATTTACATTTCATCCTTAACCTAACTTAAGCGCTACTTATATTCTAATATTTCGCCTTACTTGAGATAACAATAATATTAATACTATTGGTTCTTAAACTTCTAAAAATGAGCGATCTTCCAGGGCTTCCGTTTTCTCTTACGATAAAATACATTTTCACCGATTTAAAAATTTTAAATTTTTGCTAGTTACTTTCCTTTAGACAGGATTACCCGTTTGGCTCTGCCCTGCTCCCTTGCTTTCTCTTACTTCTTCCAGTTTTTTCATCCACATCACTCCCTGTCCATTACCATCGAAAATCCATCTTACACACTCATCCACACTCAACTGTCCATCTTCCTCTCCTGTACACCTCTCTAACACATGTGCCCATGACTCCATTTCGTATCCACATACTCTGCACAGATTGTCCTCTTCATCCATCCAATATCTACAAGATATCACTCCTTCTCCCATTCTAAACCGTACCACCCTATTCCATTTGTCTTCCTTTTTTATTTTTTGCAAATATTCTGGTTTCGCCAACCCTATGTCCATCATATACCATCTATTGTACCTCGAGTCCATAATCTTTAGCCATCCCTCTTCTCCTTGTTTTAATTATAGCTCTAGCTCTATGTCCTCCCACTCCAGTACCCCTTCTTGTATATCACAAGCCCTCCTAATTCTTTTCCTTTCTTCCTCCCATTTCGCATTTCCCAAATTGCCTCTCGTCTCCTTGTTATGAACTTCGTCCAAGCATACTTGTGCTATTCTGCTCCCCTCTGCCCTTTTCAGCTTCTCTTCAAACCTACAGGCTCTCTTAATTTGTCTAGTTACCATTTTTTCCCTTTCTAGTTCTTCCCTTAACATGTATCCTGAGCAACTCCAACTAACTCCCATTACCCATCTCAGAAATCTCTCATGCATGCTTTCCACTTTCCTATATTCCTTCCATCCCCAGATCTCCACTCCATAACACAACACTGCCCAAACCAACGCATCAAACAACCAAACCCTCATTCTCCAATCGTCATTGAACCTTCTCTTTCCTATACCCCATACTTGGCCCATTACTTTACTCGCACATTCGATTCTTTTCCGCACCTGCACCACATTTCCGCCTCCTGCCTCAAACCAAAAACCTAAGTAACAGAATTCCTCCACACTTTCCACTGTTTGTCAGTTCATCTTCCAAACGTAACCTATTTTGGTCTTTCTATTTCTGAAGCACATCACCCTGCTCTTCCCTACGTTCAGCGTCAGTTCTTTTGTTCCCACATACTCTTCGAAAATTCTTATCACTAATTGCATCCGCTTCTCATCATCTGCCAATAGAACTACGTCGTCCGCGTATGCTAGAGAATATAGTTTGCTATTACCAAAAATTGTCCCCCCTTTCCCTTTCTCCTTTATCTTCTCCTCTAAGTCTGCCAGCAGCATATTAAATAGTAGCGGACTCAACGGCACCCTTGCCTTAGACCTCTTCCTGTCCAGAAAACCTCCCCCTTTTTCCCCCCTATCTTCACCCTAATCCTGGTTTCAGTAAAAATTTCCTTTATCCTCTCCACCAACCCTTCCTCTATTCCCCTCTCTTTCATTGCCTGCCAGAGCACTTTTCTATTCACTGAGTCAAAAGCTGCTTCAAAATCTACGAACAAGGCGACTAATTTTCCTCTTTTTCTCTCTAAGTTTCTGTCAACCAAGTAGTTGAGTACGTGAATGTTATCTATGGTCCCCATCTCTTTTCTAAATCCCGTCTGATTGTGTGGGGTACCTCGTTTCTCTTCTATCTGATTCTCTAACCTTTTTCTTAGAATTTCTGCGTATATTTTATAACCCACTGGCATGAGAGTGATTCCTCTGTACTCTTCTACCTTCTCACCCTCCCCTTTCTTGACAAGCGGTACCACCAGCCTGGTCATCCACTCCTCCGGCCACCCTTGTCCTTTCCAGACCTTGCTGCAGATCTTCCACATCCCTTCTCTAATCCCTTCTCCTCCATACTCTATTGCTTCGTTCTCCATACCTTACTCTCCTGTTATTATTATTATTGTCGATTAGCGATTCGAACTCGAAAGTTCATCGCCTCATCTACCAGAAACCGCCACGCATCTCTATCCTGTGCATCCTCCATCCAGTTTAAGTAATCATGTCCTAGTTCTTTTAGATCATCCCTTACATTTTTCTCCCATCTGATTCTCGGTCTGCCTAGAGGTCTCTTACCAATCGGTTTCCCTCTTAAAACTTGCGCCACTGTTCTTTCATTGCCCATTCTTGCTACATGCCCCGCCCATCTCAATTTACGCGCTTTCATTACTCTATTAATATTTGCTGACCCGTAGAGAGCGTGCAGCTCATCATTATGCAGTTTCCTCCATTCACCAGTCTCTTCGTCCCTCTTTGGACCATAGATTTTTCTAAGTACTTTATTTTCAAAAACTCTAAACCTATTCTCCTCTCCTTTCGTCAGCGCCCACGTTTCACACCCGTACATAACGACCGGCATTATTATTGTTTTGTAAATTCTTACTTTGATGTTTCTAGATAGCAATCGCGATTTTAGTAGTGTGTTTGCTGCATAGTAACACCCATTGCCAGCGTGCAGCCGTGCGTTGATTTTCGTTTTAATATTATTTTTGCTAGTTATAATAGACCCGAGGTATTTAAACTCGTTAACCCTTTCGAATTTCATATTTCCGGCCATAAGATCCCCGCCTACATTACTTTGTTCGGATCTGACGACGGTCATATATTTTGTCTTCGATTCGCTAACTTCCAAACCAATATCTTTGGCTTTTGTGATCAAGATTTCTGCATTTTTAGCTATGGTTTCTTTATCATCCCCTAGTAAGTCGAGATCATCCGCATACCCAAGAATTTGTATTATCCCATTGAGGGTACCACCGGTCGGATTCACTTGTACTTGTCTGACCACGTATTATAAAACTAAGTTGAAAAGGACGCACGAAAGTGCATCGCCCTGTTTCAGGCCATCGCGGATCGAAAACTCTTCCGATAAACTTCCGTTTGCACGTATTCTACCCCTACTGCCGCTTAAGCAAATTTCGATAAGTCTAACTAATTTTCTTGGTACACCCAAGAACTCTAGGATCCAGTACATTCGTTCGCGTATAATAGAGTCGTAAGCTTTTTTGAAATCGACAAATAGCTGATGCACTACTTCATTAAATTCCCATTTCTTTTCTAACAGTTGTCTAATTGTAAACATTTGATCGCTTGTAGATCGGTTTCGGCGGAATCCACATTGGTAATCCCCAATGATTTCCTCGGCAAAAGGAGTTAGTCTACTTAAGATTACATTGGACAGGATCTTATAACATGAAGGGACAAGTGAAATTCCCCGATAATTGTTACAATTCGTTTTATCGCCTTTTTTAAAGATAGGAATAATAATAGAGGTATTTCATTCATCCGGCATGCGTTCTGTTTTCCAAACTGCGCGTATTAATTTACAAATTTGCCTTGTGAGGCAAGGGCCTCCATTTTTTATCAGTTCTGACGGTAGGTCGTCGATGCCCGCGGCTTTGTTATTTTTTAACTTCTTTATGGCCATTTCTATTTCTATATCAGTAGGATCATCAATTAATAAATCCACAGTGTGGATTTCACTGAGATTACCTTCAACGGGGGCTTCGCGTACATTTAATAACTTATCGAAATAGTTTTTCCATAAATTCAGTCTCTCTGTCGCATCAGCTACTAGATTGCCATTTTCGTCCCTCATTACTACCGTTCTACTTTCAAAGCCTTTCATTATAAAATTGATTCCCCTGTACATCTCACGCGGGTTATTTTGTTTATTATGCGTTTCTATGCTAGTATTTTATTATTTTCGCACTCCCTTTTCTTGGATCTATAAAGCCTATTTGTACTTTTACTAATCTCGAGATACTTCTTATGTGTTTGATCGCAACTTATTTTGTAAACTAATTAGTTTGGCCTTCCGACGTTTTTCAAACCAAAGTTTGCACTCTTTGTCAAACCATGGTTTGCTTTTGGTTACTTTCTTTAAACCTATAGTAAGTTTCGCGGCTGTCTTTATCGCCTTTGTCATATTGCTCCACAGGGTTTGTGTTTTAAACTTATCTATATTGAAACGAACTGTTGGCTCTGTGCGGCTTCTTTTCTTACTAATTAATTAATTTTCTTTTCCGGCATATTTTGCCGGATTTTAATTTTCTGTTACGGCATATTTTGCCGGATCTTGATTTTCTCTTCCGGCATGAAACAGACTTATGGGGTGTTATGGGGGTGATATTTAAAAAGTGATATTTGATTTGTATTCGATGGCTAATTGTGAAGGGAAATGTTGAGTTTCAACTCGATTCAGCTAATACCCGTGTGGAAAAGTCTACTGGGGCCAGACTGGGTCCAGCCAAATTGCCCAAGTTCCAGTTGGGTCCCAACTGGGAACCCCAGTTTCGCCCAGGTGGGCTGTTCTCTGGGTTGTAACGCTGAGACCAGCCAATGCCTAGATTGGGTAACCAGCTGGGCCCCAGCTGGGAAATACTTTTTACGCCCAATTAGTAAAAAAAAGGGTTTTATTCTTTAATTAATAAACCATTTTAATAATAAACAACTAACTAAAAAACGAACGATATTTATTTATATTTTTTTTTACACCTATATTGTGTCAGATTAGTCACACATAGTAAGAGTCGGTTCGAAAGATATAATAAACGAAAACTTCCTTTAAAAGAATTATAATTTAAAATGACGTATTGAATTCAAATAAGATTAAAGCATTGAATACATGTTATATTTGCAATTGACATATGTGAGAAGTTGTAGGCTCCGGAAGCTACGATCATGGTTCCTTAAAGCAACCAATCCCGACGTAACTGGAACGTGTACGTCATCCGCTTCTGCTCCTTCTGTCCTAGAAGGTAAGCAAGAGCGGGAAATTTACGCGAGATATCATCAGGCAACACTGTTCCTTGGAGTCAAGTCTCTAGCCGCGATTCCAATGATCTTACGCGGCAGACGGGACAGTTGGAGATGAAGGTTTTACCTCTGGATACTTTTTTAAAGCTACCAATCTTTGTAGAATGTTATAAGGAACAGTGTTGACGGACCAGATGAAGTGATTCCAGAAGAACAGCCTTTTGCATCCAATTCGCGAGGGAATGAGCCTGACGCTGGCAAGCCGGAATCTTGTTGAGTTGGTTTTTCCACAAGTATAGAACGGCTTTGGTCGCAGTTTTCAACGCTCGATGGTTTAATACCTTTTGCTTTAGATTTACTGCCATTTTTGCCTTTTTTCATCACGTTTTTTTATACTTGCCCACTTTTTTCGTTCCTGACTCGACAAGCGATTTTAATTCCTCTTTCCGCCACGAAGAGTCACAATCATCTGAGGACGATGATGATATTGATGTGCTTTGGAAGAGGATTTTCGGGAAATCACTCTGCTTTACTCTTTCCTTGTACTTACTTTTCATATATTCCGCTTTTTCTTGAGAATTAAAATCGGAATCCGCCGTATAAACAACAATATCAGTGTCCTCGAGCAGTAAATGTTTGTTCGTCCCATCTTCATACGTTTCTAAAACACAGTCAATTTCTAATGCTTAATCTCAGTTCTAAAATCAAAAAATCAAAAATAAAATACTTTTCTTCTCTGAATACCAGAATTTATACTCAGAACATTTTTTTAAAAGCATTAGAAGCCAGGTGTTTCATATTTCACAACAATTTGTTTTCCCTTATAAACGTTTTCTAAACAAATATGAGGATTTTTATGGAAGTGTTATCTTGAAATAAATAAAAAAATACTTTGATGCAAAACTGAATGCTTTTGAAATATTATTTTTATTCATACACTTATTGAAATTGCGTAAGATATGTGCTAATTAAAAAAACTGTTTCAAGTGTTGTTCATTATAATTAAGAATCATTCAACAGTTTTTAATAAATTGAACGTAACTAAACACTGGATATAATTAACTATATATCCGGAGCAAATCCATTTCTAATCAAACAGGATCTGCAGAAAATTTTCCATGAAGTTACGTATTTCGAAAAAAAATTTAGCTAATTCAAATATTTTCTTTATTATACGTGGTTGCCAAATATTAGGGAAATTTCGAGTCAGTTTAAAATATATTTAGGACTTTTACAAGTTTTTTTTAATTTTGTAAAATCATCAAAAAATTTGTAAAATTGCCTTAAAATCTTCCACACTTTTAGAAATATTTTGAAATATAACAAAATTTTATTTAGAACCTAATTTTTCAAAACAATTATTTTAAATTTTTCCAGAAGTTTTCAGTAAAATTTGTTATTCTCTTGAAAACTTTCAACATTATTCCAAAGCTTATAAAGTTTTCGTCAGAAACCTTTAGAAATCTACTTTCTTTTTTTTTAATTAAAAAAATCTTGTCAAGTCTAAAATTATTTTTGAATCTTTAAATTCCCTAAATATGTCTTGAATTTATTCGATTTTTTTTGTTTCTGAATCCTGCAAAATTGAAACATTTTGTTTATAAATCTTCAACACTCTTTTTGGAAATTTTAGGAAATCATTCGAACTGTTTTTAATTTTTTTCAATTTTCTCCTAAAATTTATATTTCAAAATAAAAAATATAATAATAATAATATAATATTTTCTTAACATTGATTGAAAAAAAAATAATAATAATATTAATTGTACTTAGGAATCTGAAGAAACTTTTCTCATTCTCTTGAAAGTTTCCAAAATATTTTTTGTAAAATTTTGAAATATTGAATAATCACTCTTCAAAATCTTTTACATTCTTTTTCCAAATTTCAGAAAATAACTTTAAATGTTTTGAAATCTTTTTCAATTTTTCGTTAGGATTCATTTAAAAACATTTTAAATTTTCTTCAAAAAGCTTCTACATTTCTTGCGAAATTTTTAAAAATAAACATTTTCTTAAACAAAATTTTTAATCTATTCTATGTTATAATTATTTAAAAATCTTTAACCTAACCTTGAAAAATTGAAAAAGTTTTCTACATTCTGTTTCGATATTTTAGGAAATCATTTGAAATGTTTTCAAATCTTTTTCAATTTTCTCTTAAATTAATTTTACAAAATAAAAAATCATTTGAAATTTTCCCAGAAATCTTTTTAAAAAATTTAATTTAATCCCCTCCCCCCTTTTAATGTTACGTAATACGTGAACGCTCCCTTTTCTATTTCGCAGAGACTAAGATCCTTAAATGAATTAAATTATTAATTTAACAGAACGAAATTGATATTTTTCTTGTATTTTTAGCATTCCAGTGTTTATTCGTTCAGAATATTTGGGCGAATAGCAAAATACTACTTCTCTTCACATTCATTTACGTAGTGTGAGCTAATTCGTATTTAAAATATATGTTGTATCTTCTTTAACGTTTAGTATGATTTTTAGGGTACAGCAGTGTGTTTCAATGAGAAAAAGTTTAAAAAAATGATGTGCGTTCAATAATATTTTTGTAGTACTAGAATAACATGGTGAAGACCTTGTAAAAAAATTAATGTAAAAATTCCTCTTTTGTAAGTATCTAGAGATTATTCATAACAAAGAATGTTTCTAAAATGTAAAATAGATCCTTTGAATATTTTTGAAAACTTCGGAAAAACGATTTTATTTATTAAAGAAATGTTCTCAAATAAAAGAGATGTTTTATTTAACACAAATATTTGAAGCATCCTTGTCTCTTTAAGGTTTTACAATATCGTAAAACACCTGTGTGAAGTTGATACTTTGAAGAAAAAATGTAGAATTTATAATACTTACTGGCTCGTCCAACTAATTTGACTGTATCTAATGGCCAGCTGTTCAGGGGATTAAGTCTGTCCTTAACAAATTGCATAAACATCTCAGATATTTCGTGAGTGCACGGTGGTGGTAAGAATGGGGATTCCATCCTACCTTTTTGTGCGTTATATTTAAGCCAACAAGACGGAACAATATCTACTTTTCGCTTCTCTTTCGGTCCACGAGTTACGAACTCTATTAATTGGTAATTGTAGAATTCATCGTCGATGTCATCAACCTCTGTATTTAAATCCATTTCTAAGGAAGAAAAAATATGGTTAAGGTTACTTAAGGCCATGTTATACATTAGTCACGTGACCCAGCCAGTCCTGAGATCGATATTTTTTGTCCCATATTTAAAAATAAAAGTTAAAATAGAGTGGAAAAAATTTGGGAAAATATTAATTAATATAAAAGGACAGTGTGTGGTGAAGCATAGAGTTGGGGAAGAAAAAAAAGTTATTATTGGAATAACAAATATCGACCGGCAATCAAGCGATCTGCATTATCAACAGTGCTGAGACCATGGATATATCAAATATCAATTTGTTTATTTGCACCAAACCAGCAAGTATTATGAAGTGTAATTTTTGCAACCGATGTTTGCATCATTTTCCTCAAGACATGTGAGCCAGAACTTCAAAAATGTTTAATTGAGAACATTGAAAATTGGTTACAGAGTTCTACAGCATGGTCGGTATTATTTATTCATTACATTTTGTTCTTCAAAATTTCGAGCCAAATGTTGTATACAAACGCAGATTACAGTTTTTTGATGCTTTCTCCAAAGTTTCCACTCGATATCTCATTTTGTGTGGACATGAGTTGTTGCACAAAAAATGCCGATATTGCTCCGGTTTTAATTTCTTCAAAAATTTTTTTTTCTTAATTTCGAGCCAAATGTTGTATACAAACGTACATTATTGTTTCCTGAGGATTTCCCCAAAATTTCAACTCGATATCTCATTCGGTGTGGACGCGAGTTGTTGCAAAAAAATTGTCGATAATTTAGGTCACGTGACTCATGGATAACATGGCTAGGTTGCCACACTGTCTCTGGACCCTCTGTAAAAATTATTTTAATTATTATTTTTTTTCTGGAAAAAGATCTTCTCCTTTCGCTCCGCTGGGAGTCGAACCAGAGAACTTCTGATTTCTGGTTTTTTGCTAAATTGAATTAAATATTGACTTACTCTAATTGAAAATTACACAAAAAGTGGAATATTCTTTAAAAAACTACACATTTACTAGCATTATTCTAAGATAAAATCATTACAATAATAATAAATTGTTTAAACAATTGTGTTCGTAAACAATAATTGAGTATTACTTCACTCTACTTGAAAATTGGACAAAAAGTAGAAAATTTTTTAAAAAACTGCGACTTTCTATCTCTATTATAAGAGAAAATTGATGAAAACAATACTTAATGGTTTAAACAAGTTACTTAAACTCCTCATTGTCAGTATAAGGTAGTATTTCATGTAGTAGAATCAATCTCCATTAAAAAGACCGAAAAAAATCAGAATTAGCGCCAAAAACTCGCGAAACCCATTTTTTGACTTATGGGGTTTTTTGGGACTCCATAAGACAAACTTATAGTGTTGTTGATTGAAAAGCAATATTTTATTGGTATTCTATGGCTAATTGTGGAGGGAAATGTTTAGTTTCTACTCGATTCAGATAATATTGACGGTTCTGAATAAAATCTACAAGAACGTCTTTTTTCTTATGGGAAATACGTGTTAAACTTCATGGGGCTTGTGCCCCATTTGTGTGCGCAGATCTTTTAAAATTAAAGGTCAAAACATCGACAACTGTAATTTGGTGATTGTGAATTCTCTTTTGTTATAGCTCTTTCGACCTTAACGAACACATTCTCATCACGTATTTCTTGCTTCGCACACGATTTTGTCCAAAATGTGAACTTTTCTACATTATGTTCTACACTATTATATCAAATGTATATTATATTTATTTTTGTACAATCGGGCTGGTACTGTTCATTCAAATATTACAAACTATTGTATAAATTTGATTTTTCATGATTTATTCAATATTTGCTCCTTATATTGCACTAATTTTTATTAGCAGCTACCCTGAAAAATCTATCATTCCAATAAATTTATATTATTACAATTCATAATATTATGCATTGGTATTGAAAGATACGTTTTTTTTTT
>CAKNYM010034623.1:0-56955 GCA_932195095.1 Andricus curvator
CCTAAAGTACTGTGAAACCCAGACTTCCCCGGAGAAGATGTGTTTTTCACACCTGGTGCATTGGTTCAATCTCGTGTCTTCGAGGAACCCACAGCAGGTGCAAGGTTTTGACATGGGTAGCATAATTTTCTCGAAGAAGATGCTGTTCGCATACCTGGTGGCAAGGGTGTGATGTCCGGAGTGTGATTTCCGAGAGCGCAGTTCATCACCGGAATAAAAAGTTAATCCAAAATTAGTTTGTAGAAATGTTTGTAGAATTTCCGCATGGAATTTCCACATGGAATTTCCACATGGAATTTCCACATGGAATTTCCACATGGAATTTCCGTAGAACGCTTTCCGCAGAATTTTTTCACGTGGGAATTGCGTTTAACTATACCAAAGATTTGCGATAAATGAGTTATATGTAGATCCACGACTTTAATAAAACAATAAACGATATAAAATCCATTTTCCACCTGTTATTTTACATTTAAAACAATTAAATTAATTATTTATTAACCCTCCCATTAGACCTGCACTTCGTGCGAGCAATCTGCCCGCACGCATTGTGACTGCACGACGTGCGACCCATGTGTGCATCAATTGATGTCGCAGCTGTGTGATCATATGCGTGCACGACGTGCGGGGTAACCCGCACGAATATCCGCACAATGCGCGCATCGTCCGTGCACAATTGTTATCTGGGAATCCATAAATACGAACATTACAATGTTTTTGGTTATACATTAGGGAAAGATTTTTTACAATATAATAAATAAATTGAATAAATTTTAGTATCAACTTATTGGCTGTATGCGACGCCACTTTTTTCAAAGGCCAGACCGTCCAATAAGCATTCAGTGGCGTGTGAACCATTACCAATTGGAATACATAATATTACCGCGCACTGCTCCTTTGTTGCTACGCTGCAGGTGTTTCACGCTTGGGACTCGGGCTCCACTCTCAGCCCAAAGCGATAGTTGCACAAGAGCGTCTATGTATTAGATTTTTTAATTTTTGTCATTTTCTATTTTTTATATAAATAAACAAAGAGCGAAAATGAGACATTTTATAATTATTATTTTTTATCCTCAAATCAATAACTTAATTAATCCCATTCTCGACGAAAATGAATGCCGAAATATCCAAAGAATATAGATATTTTACAGGATATCGAATCTGATTGTTATAAACAAATTATATTAACAAAATGTCAACATTTTGGAAATTTTGCTTGCAAAGTATATTTGTAAGTTGACATTGCTTGATTTTATCAAGAGGATCATGTTTGATCGTGAAAATTTGTTGTATGGTATAATTTCTTTATTTTATAAACAAATGCGTAGTTTAAGCGCTTATTGGCAGAAAGTAATCGTTTTTCTTTCTTAGTACCTTTAAATTATATAAGTGGTAATATTTCGTAATTAACATTGGTCATTCGATATTATTTGTTTATTAGATAAACAAATTTTATATACAAATGCATAGTTTGGCCATTTATAGACAGAAAGTAATAGTTTTTTTCTAATCGTCAATTGATATTATTTGTTTTTGTTATAAACAAAGGCATACTTTGACCATTGATAGATAGAAAGTGATCGATTTTCTTTCTAATCGTCTTAAAATTACATAAGTGGTGATATCTAGTGACCAAGAATTGTCAATCGATATTATTTGTTTATGTCATAAACAAATCTAATAAACAAATGCATAGCTTGACCATTAATAGATAGAAAGTGATCGTTTTTTATTATTGCCTTCAAATGATATCACTGGAAATGTTTTGTAATGTTCTAGAAGAATTAGCTTCCAAGTTGTACTTGTCAATCATTTCAATAATTTCAGGATCCATTTCAAATTCATTCTTGCTCCACTTTGAAGACACTTTGAAGATGATTAAAAAGAAAAACGATCACTTTCTATCTATGAATGGTCAAAATATGCGTTTGTTTATGACATAAACAAATAATATCGATTGACAATTCTTCGTCATTAAATATCACCACTTATATAATTTGAAGACGATTAGAAAGAAAAAAGGCTCAAACTATGCATTTGTTTATAAAATTTGTTTATAAAGTAAAAAAATAATATCGATTGACTAATCTTAATCACTAAATATTAGCACTCACATAATTTAAAGGTACTAAGAAAGAAAAACGATTACTTTCTGCCAAATATACTTTGCAAGCGAAATTTCCAATATGTTGGAATTTTATTAATATAATTAGTTTATAACAATTAGATTCGATATCCTGTAAATTATTTATATTCTTTGGATACTTCGACATTCATTTTTGTCGAGAATGGGATTAATTGAGTTATTGATTTGAAGATAAAAAATAATAATTATAAAATGTCTCATTTTCGCTCTTTGTTTATTTATATAAAAAATATAAAATGACGAAGATTAAAAAATCTAATCAATAGACGCTCTTTTGCAACTATCGCTGATCACTTCTTTAAAAAAATTGAAAATCGGTTAAGAATTGTAGGCTGTACGTGATTTTGAATAGTAAATTCCAGATTTAGCTCACTATGCGCCGCGTGAACAATTCCCGGAAGCAGTAAATCCAGACTCATTTAGTCCAAGTTCCAGTGTACAGGTTGACTAGAGGTCGAGGAACAATTGAAGACACATTTATTATTTTGGCTGAAAAATCAATGTCAAAGTTGAGAGTTTTTAGTTAAAATTTAGATTATCGATTACCGTGAGCGCTTAGGTATCAAATTTTACGTGCTACACATTTTTTCAAATAGATTTTTTCATGCCGATTACAAATCCGGCCTTAAAATTACTCTAGGACTTCAGAGTTCGGAGAAAAAAGCGATTTAATGCAATTTTACCATTCATCGTATTTAAAGGCTTTTTGGGTCGTTTATTTCAAATCCGAAGTCGAAATGTCAAAATTCAAAATGGCGAATCCAATATGGCAGACAAAAATCCTAAAAGAAAGCCGATGTAACTAATAATTACAACTCGGGGGTTTTTGAGGTCGCTGATTTCGAATCTGAGGTCAAAATGCCCAAATTAAAAATGGGAAATCCAATATGGCAGACAAAAATCCTTAAATAAACCCGATATAACTAATAATTACTACTTGCGGGTTTTTGGAGTCGCGGATTTCGTACATGAAGTAAAAATGTCAAAATTCAAAATAATTGATTCAATATGGTGGACAAAAATTGTAGAACAAAACGAATATGAATGAAAATTGCTACATTTTAGAATTTTGGAGCTGGTATTAAAAATTGTAAAGCGTTTGATGGAAATGCCTGAATATTGAAACTTTGAATAAGATTGTAAGTATATAGCTAGGCAGGTCGTAATTGAGCCACGTCTGATAGTATAAAATAACCTTTATATCACACATACATATAAATTATAATTGTTTGATAGACCTGTATTCGATTTCTATTTATTTTATAAGTCATCTTCATTAATTTAGTCGCTATTAATTTCTACATCGCTGTTTTCACATTCCGCATCGCTGTTATCACTGCCCTCAGTAATTTGCCTGTAAACATTTTCTTGTTAACGTGTTGATAGATTTCAATCGAGTAAGCATAGAGAAATTGTCTTAAGTCCAAGTCGGAGAATGTATGCGTAAAATGAAATTAAAGTAATATATATCTACACTGTTAAAAATGTTTGGAATTCTCCAACACTTCTACAATACAAGCGTAAGGTAAAATTGCAAACACGGTATTGGAATGACGAAATTGCAATACATGTATTCATTAAAGTAAAGGAATTCGCGAAATTTATGGAATTCATGGAATTCGCGGAATTAATGGAATTCACAAAATTTATGGAATTCACGGAATTCATGGAATTCACGGAATTCACTAAATTTATGGAGCTCAAAGAATTCATGGAATTCACGAAATTTATAGAATTCATGGAATTCACGGAATTCATGGAATTCACGTGATTTATGGAATTCTCGGAATTCATGAAACTTAAGGAATTCACGAAATTTATGGAATTCGTGTAATTGATGGAATTCACGGAATTCAAGGAATTCACAAAATTTATGGAATTCGCGGAATTCACCAAATTTATGGAATTCACGAAATTTATGGAATTCGCGGAATTCATGGAATTCATGGAATTCGCGGAATTAATGGAATTCACAAAATTTATGGAATTCACGGAATTCACTAAATTTATGGAGCTCAAAGAATTCATGGAATTCACGAAATTGATAGAATTCATGAAATTCACGTGATTTATGGAACTCTCGGAATTCATGAAACTTAAGGAATTCACGAAATTTATGGAATTCGTGTAATTGATGGAATTCACGGAATTCAAGGAATTTATAAAATTTATGGAATTCGCGGAATTCACCAAATTTATGGAATTCACGAAATTTATGGAATTCGCGGAATTCATGGAATTCATAGAATTCATGAAATTCGCAGAAATAACGGAATTCTCGGAATTCATGGAATTCATGAAATTCACTGAAATCATGGAATTCACGTAATTCATGAAATTCACTGAATTCATTGAATTCATGGAATTCATGAAATTTACGAAATTATTGGTATTCACGGAATTCACGGGATTCATGGTATTCACGAAATTTATGGGATTCACGGAATTCATGGAACACATGGAATTCATGGAACTCACGGAATTCATACAATTCGCGGAATTCATGTAATTTAATAAATTCTCGGGATTGACTGTATTCACGGAATTCGCGGAATTCATGAAACTTAAGGAATTCACGAAATTTATGGAATTCGTGTAATTGATTGAATTCACGGAATTCAAGGAATTCACAAAATTTATGGAATTCATGGAATTCGCGGAATTCACCAAATTTATGGAATTCACGAAATTTATGGAATTCGGGGAATTCATGGAATTCGCGGAATTCATGGAATTCATAGAATTCATAGAATTCACGGAATTCATGAAATTCGCAGAAATCATGGAATTCTCAGAATTCATGGAATTCATGAAATTCACTGAAATCATGGAATTCACGTAATTCATTAAATTCACTGAATTCATTGAATTCATGGAATTCATGAAATTCACGAAATTATTGGGATTCACGGAATTCACGGGATTCATGGTATTCACGGAATTTATGGGATTCACGGAATTCATGGAACACATGGAATTCATGGAACTCACGGAATTCATACAATTCGCGGAATTCATGGAATTTACGGAATTCACGTAGTATATGGAATTCAAGGAATTGACGGAATTTATGGAATTCAAGGAATTGACGGCATTTATGGAATTCAAGGAATTCATGGAATTGATCGAATTCGGGGAAATCACGGAATCGATGGAATTCAAGGTATTCAAGAAGTCCGTGCCATCCAAGTAATTCACGGAATTCAAGGAATTCATTCAATTTAGGAAATTCACTAAATTAACGAAATTAATGGAATTCGTGAATTCATGGCATTCGCGGAATTCACTGAATTCATGAAATTCACTGAATTTACGGAATTATCGGTATTCACGTTCCATGAATTCCTTGAATTCCGTCAATTCATTCAACTCCATGAATTCTTTGAATTCTCTGAATTCATTAAATTTGGTAAATTCCTTGAATTCTGTGAATTCAATGAATACCATGAATCGGACGAATTTTTTGAATTTCATGAATTCCTTGAACTCCACACATTCATTGAATACCACGAATTCCTTTAATCTTGTGAATTTTTTGAATTTGTGAATTCCTTGAATTTCGTGAGTTCCTTGAATTCCGTAAATTTCTTAAATGTCGTGAACTTCATGAATTCTACGAATTCCTTGAATTTCATGAATTTCTTGAATTCTATGAATTTCGCGAATTCCGTGATTTCCTTCAATTCCTTGAAAACCTTGAATTTCGTGAATTCCTTAGATTGCGTGAATTCGGTAAATTCCTTGAATTCTTCTGTTTCAAACTCTACTTTCGTTCTTTTTCCTCTTGCATTTTATTTATCATTCTGAATGTGTTCAAAGTGCGCAACATTGCTAGTCTTCTTACCCTTTTAAAAGTAAACATATGTTTTTCAATTAAATTACATGTACGCGTACACCATTTATCCTTTTTAATCTTAATTTAGGTGTGAAAAAGTAACACTCTTACTTTGCTGGTTCTATCCTGTCTTGTAAAAAGGAAAAATATGATTGGAAGATCCAAGGCCTGTGCTGTACAGCACCTGAATCAGAGGGTAGTTTTCGACTGCATCTCATGTAGCTACTTTTCAAATTTGTGAACTTTTGCCCTAAATCCTTCAGTTCATTTTTGAAACATAAAGATATCACTTACCAGGAAAGTAATCAAGTACTTCTAGCCAAGCTGTATTTATTTTCAAATTAGTCCTATCATCAGTGGGTATGGTGGGATACCAAAGTACTGGTCTTTCTCTGACCAATTCTATCAAAGTTATGTAATTTTCATCACACTCAGCTGACTCACGATCCCCATCTGCTTACTACTTACTACTTACTACTTACTACTGCTGCTACTTTTAATTACAGAAATATATTTTGCAAATGTGAAAATAAACTAAACTAATATTATTCTCCCATCATGCTTCTGTTCACTATTTACATCATGTTTTTCACGAGGAAATTCATTTCTGCTTGGTCTACCAGTTTCGCCTACATCTGAAAATAGTTTTCTATATCTATACTGGATGCCTGAGTCGTCAATGGCACACATGTTATTAGTAGAAACCATATTCTTTGCAGTGTGCTGCGATTGAGAAGAAGTGTGTACAGATATTAATTCTTCTGAAACATCATCAATATCTAGGCCACTACTCATTCGGTTCATTTGCCTTTTGAGGTATCTTATTTTACTACGTTCACTGCCAATAGGACATCTAGATTCATTCTGAAATGGATTCCTGCAACGATGAGTAAAGACACTTTCTTGGTCATAAATTACTTCAGGATTCTCGTCTTTTGCATCTCAATTACGTCTAGCATTTTCTAAATATAAACATTTGCTGGGACTACTCTTGTCAGCATTTATATTTCCAGACAAAAGTAAGTAACGTGAATAATTATCTTTTATAGCTGATCCTTTTGTGAAATTAATAGAATTGGAAAAGTTATTACTGCCAGAAACAACCGTAGATAGTTTAATTGGTGGGGTAGATGTTTCCATGAACGAAACCTTTTCCTAGGTGCCTAATCAGGGCGACACCATGAGTCTCTCCTCTTTTGCATCACACTTCTGCTTCTAGCTTTCGCTCTACGCAATTCTCTTGGGCACCTCTGCGGCGAGACTAACATCAAGATGATGTATGAATCTCGAGATGCACACACGAGAGATTGATATGGACTTTGGATTCGATAACTGTGCCAAGATTCACCTGAAGCTAGGAGAACTTGCTAGCGTCTTCGAGGACCCTGAAATTGTGGATATGATTGCTTTTAGACACCTCGACGCTGGAGGAACGTAGCTATACTTAGACATGTCTGAGAGCCGTATTCAGGATATAACATCAGTGCAGGAGGATCTCCGAAGCAGATACAATCGTTTCCTTCAACAATATTTTAATCTGCCTATCAGTCTGCGTGGAGCAAGATTTCTGTGACCAATATGCTTGCCGTCCCGGTTCTACTCTAATCGTTTGGGGTGGTTCCATGGACGAAGCATGAGCTCAATGTCCTCGACAACGTGAAGCATACTTCAACAGCTTCCTTCAACAGCTCCTCAAAAAAAAATGCACAAAACCTTTTACAGACATGTTAAAGATCGCCCCTTGTCGATAGAGCTAACGATGGCTTTCCTCTAATAATGCGAATTTTATTCTGAAACAAAGGGTTTCATTCTCGCTTGTCTAGACGTTGTCATTTCCACCTTAGTATATTGTAACAGCATTGTACGTCAAGAAGTTCCTAACGATAGATCACCGATGCAAGTGCCTCTTCTCTTAGTTTCATCAATAGTACAAATATATATCAACGTCAACGTCTGCGAAACCACGCCGAAAAACTCCGAAAAGGGGGAAATGTAAGCGGAGCGCCTACTCTACCACAGCCAGAACAAGCCGGAAACAGAGAAAGAGAGGCGACAATGAGACCAACCGCAGGCAGGCATCCAATAGAGGCAAAGCGATGCTTCCGGACCTGGAGAAACATCAACATCCAGGTTTCTTTGAAGCCCGAAGATCTGGCTGAACTAGATGACGAGATTCGTGGAGATTTTCCCGAATAATCCGACCTCTGGACTGTCAAATGTGGTGTGTATAATGCAGCGAGAACTTTGGCGGATGCAAACCGTAAAAATAAAACCAACGACTGATCATAAGATCAAAAGACGAATGCATCAACTCACCACAGAGATAGGCTGGGCAAAACAGTACGCTTCCCGCATCCAGTGTTCCACTGACCACGTAATATCTGGCGGGAATTCCACCGCAATATCCGCAATTATACACATATCGTATAATTACAACACTACTATGTACTTCAACCTATAACATTTTGATTCTAACGGCCTATGTTTAATATTAATTGATAGTATTAATTTACTGTTAAATACACAGGTTCAGTTACTGTGCCACGATCCTAGTTTTAAGAATATTATCATGTATATTTTGTTCCTTAGAGGGCTATTTAGCCCTAGGGACTTTTTCAATAAATTACAAAATTCCCCAATTTAAACAATTAAAAAATTGTTTTTCAATAAATATGATTTATTGATTAAGAATACAATAATTAAATATTCAACAAAAATAATTTAAGAAAAAATTAACCACTGAAAAAATGTTTCTTTCACCAAAATGTTTCATTTATGTATTTTTGATAAATAAATAATATCTATTAAAAAACAATTTTTTCATGTTTTAATTCCAGAATTTTATAATGACAGAAATTTTATCAATCGGAAATTTGATAAATTCGAGATTTTTGTATATCGTAAGATCAAAAGACGAATGCATCAACTCATCACAAAGATAGGCTGGGCATGACAGTACGCGTCCCGCATCCAGTGTTTCACTGACTACGTAATATCTGGCGGGAAATCCACCGCCAGGGTTCGACAGTTCGCGCGCGAACTGTGGATCCGTCATCATACACCCAACAAGTCGAAGCTGCTGACCATCAAGCAGCGTGTTTTTTGACAGAATACGGGTCCTATCTAACGCTAGGAGAAGTCTGGAGCGGAGAGACAGGTGGGTCAGAGAAAATCAGCAGTTTTTTGCTGACCCATCTCAACTCGTCCAAGACCCTCCAGTTACTGTGGACCACCCGACCAAACCAGAGGAGGTAGAGACTTTTTGGACAGAAGTCCAAAAAGTCGAGTATCAACTTAATGAAGACATAAAGAACATAAATAGCTTCACGGAGCTGCGCAGTGGCTGCAAAACACCCGAGGAGAAAGGCCCGCCCATCACCACCGAGGAAGTGAAAAAAGTGGAAGAAGTTTCCTTCAACCCACCAGCATTTGGCCCGCATTTTCACTTCATATCTAAAGTCGGAAGAGCCTATTCCGGAGTGGTTGGTGGGCAACTTAGCTGACCCGGACCTGTGACAAGCTGTGCTCATCGATATATGTGTCTACAAAGATGCAGCATCCTACCAGCGCAGCGCTTCCCATCAATGCCATGGCCTGAATTGATTACCGAAAAACTTCCGATTCAACCTCCCATAGACTTATCATCTGTCTGTTGGAAAGCCTCAAGGTTCATCCGCATATCGTAAGGTGCATAGAGAGATTGATGCCGCTCTGGGAAACCAAATTGACCATCTCATTTGGAAAACATCGTGTGACAACTAATACCGTCACCTTTCAGAGAGGTGTCCATGAGCCCACTCCTCTTTTGCCTCACATTATTGCCACTATCTCTCGCACTTCGCCATTCCAAAGGGTACATCTACGGCAAACCTGGATATCGAAAGCATAAGGTCACTCATGTATTTTACATGGATGATCTTAAGATCTATGCTGAAAATAAAAAGCAACTACACCTAACTCTAGGGATTGTCGAACAATACACTGAGGAGATTGGAATGGAATTTGGGTTAGAAAAATGCGCCAAGATTTATTCGGAACGAGGAAAACTTAATGGCATCCCCGAAGACCCTGAGCTCGTCGACAGAAGTGCTATACCACACCATAGCGCTGGAGAGACCTGTACATACCTGGGCGTGCCACGGAGCCGCATTCAGGACGTGACATCTATAAAAGATACGCTACGAAGCAGATACAAACGTCTCATCCGGCAGATTTGGGCTTCCGAACTGTCGACGAGCAACAAAGTATCTGCAACGAACATGCTTGCCATTCCGGTAGTTTTTGGAGTGGTTCCGTAGACGAAGGACGAGCTCAGATCCCTTTATATCGGGTCACGAAAGGTTATGCACAGGAACAGAAGCATGCACCTCAAGTCTTCTGTTCCGCGACTCTAAATCTCATGCCATCAAGGTAGTCGCGGAATACTGAATCTTGAATGTTTTCACAACAGGATTATTCTGGGTACAGCACATATAGTCGCAAATGAACGAGGCCCTCTTCTTAAAATGGACAGGAAGTACGAAGAAGTAGGCAAAGGAGCGTTTCTGTACAAATGCATGAAATCTTATCCATCTCGAGTACTCACTCCTGAAGGCCCGGATTAAGAAAGCACAGGAGAAAAACTTCCGCGAACAGCTCCTCGACAAGAGGATGCATAGCATCTTCCACAGAAATGTGGAAGATCAGTCGCTGTCGTATGTGCTAACGTTTGCTTTCCTTCAAACACCCATATTAAAGTCGGGCAGGAAGAGTTTCATTTTGGCATGTCAAGACCATGTAATTTCCACTCTAGCATACCGTCGCTACATTTTGAGACAAGGCATTCCCAATGATAGCTGCAGAGCGTGTCATGTACACCACAAGCATCTAGAACACATAGTATCTAGTTGTCCAACTCATGCGGGAACGACCTATATCCAAAGGCACAATGCGGCACTGAGAGTGCTTTATTACCATCTCTGTCACTCTTACGGCATTAGCTCTAATACCGCTCCTCTAAACACTCCCAGGGAAATAGAGTCAATTGTCGAAAATGAGAAGTGCGGTATATACTGGAACTTTATACTCTCGACAATTGTTCCTATTGCGCACTCAAGGACTGACACAGTTCTCCTTGACTTCGAGAAGCGAACCATATTCGTTATCAAATTTTCGGCACCAGCTAACAAAAACTTTGAAACCAATAAGAATGAAAAGGAAGAGAGGTACAGAGACCTTGTAAGGGAGTTGCGACGGTTATACCCGCAATATTCTGTTAAGCTAATCGTCCCGATCATCGGCGCTCTTGCAGGTGCCAAGCTTTCACTGGTTGATAGCCTGAAAAGTATCTCTGTGTGTCAACAAAATGCTAAGATGCTTGCGGGAAAGATGCAGAAGGCATTCGGCCTTGGGTCGCTCCGTGTCCTCAGGGCGCACGAGACTTTTTCCGGATCATCGTATTGAATCCGTGGCCGACAGTAACTGCCTATCTCATGGTCGTGAGACGTGCTTAAAGCTGAAATTTTACAGCGATTTCGCTGGTAGCGGGTGCAGTTTTTCAGATTAGCACCGGCTCCCGGTGAAATCCCGCGGTTGTCCGTATGACAAAATTTTAATTATATATGTATCTGAAATAGGAATGCGTCTTTGGTAAATACGAATGAACTCCGCAAGTGGAATTATGTACAATCGGGATTGCATTAGCTTCTCAGGACATACAGCTTCGTACCTAAAATGTGAACGGTAAGTACTTTCAGTTTCTAGAAATAGTGTCAACTCAACGAATATAAAAAATATTGTCCATAACTTGCGATAAATTTCCTGGTCGTGTGCATCCCCAGCCACAAAAAATACCATACGCTATATGGCGTACAACTCCAAAAAAGAGACTAATTGGTTTATTGGGACTTCGGTGAAAGTCGAAATGTCGAGAAGCTTGAAGCAACACTGTAAAAAAATCATAATTAGAATGTGATTGCAATAAATCAGACCTAGTGATCGGCTGGATTCCGCTGATATTCTTCTGTCGGTAGTGTGAAGTGTTCCGTGGTTTCTCAACTCTGAACCAGATAAAATCGTGTGGCTTCTCAAACTACCAAAAAGCGATGTAATAACACAATGTATACCCTGGAAAAAAGAACCCATTGAAAAGGCGACACCGTGAATTGCGTATCTGTCATTTGCAGATTGAGATTTTCAGAACTGAATCAGTTCACGACTCTGTGAATCGGTCAGTTTCTCGAATGGTTTCGAATCTGCAATGTACTACAATGTCCATTCCAAGCAAAGCCATATTAAATCGGCTTAGCTCTTTTTGAATGAGACCGATTTTTTTCAGGTAAGGCTGCCATATTTTAGATGATTTTTAAAATTTATAAATTATTGATAATTAAGAGAAATCATAAGCAAGGCTACTAGATTCCTTTTGCTATTTTTTTTCTGGAGGATGTGAAGGCTTTTGTGACTTATAAGTCTGTCAAAAAAATAATAACGAGTAAAATTCTGTTACAAACCAATCGGCGGCAATCTGGAATTCCAGTGACAGATACGATATTCAAACGACTTCGAAACCCATTCAAAGCAAGTGAATGGATTTTTGTTTCCTGGGTAGAAGCTAAGACAAATACGGCAGATAAAATACTACCTGCGCACACAGTAATATCATTTTTTTGAATATTGACAATGTAGGGAGCGTTTTCAATCTCTGTTTGTCGACCTGCGTCACCTCCATCTTTATCTAGATTAATTACGTGCTTTTGACGAATATGAAGATGTGAAGATTCCTTTGCAAGAATGATGTAGCTTTGTTTAATAGCATAATTTATTATGTACAACTGTGGCGTTACTGACTTTTCTTGCGCTTTTTCTCCGCACTCAATAGCATTTCTCTATTTTTTCCCTTTACACCACTCTATAACTTCTTCTCTCTCTTTCTCTTCCCCCCGCCACTCCATTTTTCTGTCCGTAGTAAATTTTAATGTATATTTTAATTTGGAACAGAGTTTGAAACTTACCCTTTAGGAAATTTTAATTTAGGAGTTTGAGAGTAAACAAAAAAAAATTAAGGGAATTTTAGTTTTATTATTGGGTTTGTTATTAATTTATTAAAATCCTAAAGTTTTCTTAATAAGTACTTAATATCAAGTAAAGGTACAGTATCTAGCAGATTAAATATAAAAATTTGTATGCTACTCTATTGATAATTGTAACAGTATTACTTTTGAGTTACAAGAAAAGATTTCTAATAATAAAGACCTGGCTACGAATAAAGTTAACGTCTGTACATATATAATTGAGTAGTCATTTGTTGGTTGCAACGTGGGCGGGGGAGGACCGCGAGGGCCCCCCTGGCGCTCAAGCTATAAAGCCTATTATGCCACACCCGTATTTAATCTCAAGGCAGTACTCCGAATCTGACCATCTTCGCCGAGTGTTTTTGGATCTCGGTGGGTTTCGTTGTTACCAACGTTCTGAGAATATACCTCTCAGATGTCAGGCGTACCTATCACACAGTAAATGACGTCCTACTTTGTCCCAGGTAAAGTGGCCCCCACCCACTCTGCCATCCGGCAGCCTCCCTAGTGGGCCACAGAAGGATAATATGGGCAGACTAGTGTGGACGGAGCGATCCCTCTGAGGTCATCAGTTAGATGCACAGATTCGAAGCACTGTCCTGGTATCTTATGTTAGTGTATGTGTGCGTGTTCATTACTCGAAATCGACCAGCGACCATCAAGCGTGAGTTTCCCGTAGAGGCCTCAAGCGCAAGGAGATCGCTGAATCATTTTCGAGTCTTCTCAAAATTGACTTCGACGCCCAAGGCTAGTCCCCTCGACATGGGACCTCTACCCTGGTACGTAACCGGCCTCTTCTGAGGGGACCTACAGTTCAAGGTGGGTTCCGTACCACCAAATCCCCGGTAAAAGTACATAGAAAAATTTTCATTGGTACCGGCTCAGGAATCGAACCCCAGTCCTCCTGCACGGAAGCCTGACGCGCTATCCTCTGAGCCTTCGAGATTTTATATAATTGAGTAAAAATGTAACAAAAAATATATAGTCGGGAAAAGTTACGCATAAGATAGGAGAAAATGGTTTTCAAAAGTTTTGTGGACCCTAACAAAGGGTTTAAAATTTCTGAAAAATGTTACGTAGTTTAAATACTAAACAAGTGTAGAAAAATTTGTCAACGAAAAATACTTTGCTATTTCAATTCTTCTTTTAAACCTAAATTCAACTCGCATGTTTGCACTAGCTATTTGATCCGCTCTTTTTTTTTTGCATTAGAAGACAAAAAAAATAACTCTCATTTGATTAGAAAACATAAAGAGAATGTGACGTGAAGGAAATATATTAGAATAATGGTAAAAGTAAATTTCTTTTACGAATATTTTGACTATTGATTCTATTGGTTCTCGCTCTTCGCGCTCTATTGGTTCTCGCTCTTCCCGCTCGGTCTCTGTACTTCCCCTACATTTGCGCGCAGAACTTTTAAAGTGGAAGGGCAAAGCATCGACAACTGTAATTTAGTGATTATGAATTCTCTTTTGTTAAAGCTCCTTCGGCTTTAACGAGCTTTTCTACATTAGGTTCAACACTATTATATCAAATGTATATTATATTTATTTCTGTACCTCAGCCAGGGATTGCTAATTCAGATATTGCAAAATTAGGAACAAATTTTATTTATCATGATAACTTTAATATTTGTTCCTTATTTTGCATTAAATTTTATCCTCAACTGCCCTGAAAAAAGTATCATTTCAATAAAATTTATATTATTAAAATTCATAATATGCATTGGTATTGAAACAAACATATTTGCATTGTCTTGTTTTTATAATCAAAAGAAGTGCGCATCCTATAAAAAAAAACAATTTTCTTAATGAACATTTTATTGAAACTTATGTCGTTTTTGCATATATTTAATTTGTTTAATTTTAATTTTATTTTCTAAGATTAAAACAAAAACTACGCATCCTATCAAAAAGTGATTGCTAACAAATTCGTAGATCTTTTTTATATGCACAATTTTTTGTTCCTCATTTTTTTTCATATCTTGCATAGTTTGACCGCAAAATGAAATTTTTCATTATTTTTTTGTGCGGTCAAAATTTAAATTTTTTATTTTTCAAAAAATTCAAAAAGTTGTTATGACAATATTGTAGGGTGCTCCAAAAGCAACGTTTTTCTAATCTTGACTTTTTTTTATATCCTGCGTTTTTTGGCTTAAAATGTTCATTTTCGTTTGTTTTTTTGAATTTGTAAATGCTATAACTCCAGTAATTTTTGTTTTTCGAAAAAAGTCAATATGATAGATTGTTCGTATTTGTAAGTACTACGAACAATAAAACTTCAAAAATATTCAGGGGTTCCCCAGATATGACAATAAATGTCCAAGTGTATCTGCGTCGAGTCTCAGTCGGCGAGCACCGCACCGCAGCCGGCCAGACTCGTTGCTAAAGCGATTAAAATTCGGCGCAGACTCGCTTGGACATTTTTAGTCGTTTCTCGAGAACCCGTCAAGATTTTTTAAGTTTCATTGGCCTAAATTAAACATAAGACTTCAAAGACTAATTGGTATGAATTTAAGATTTTGGCTACAACTTTCAAAAATACTGTTATTAAGGCTCAATCGACGCGTAATTTGATCAGTTTTCTAACGGGGTTTTAAAAAATTTTCTCGCTTTATTTTTGAATGAGTTGTGAATGAATGTTTCAAAGTCAACAGAGATTTTTAATAGTAATTTTGCTAATCATGCCGACAATGTCCGACTGTAGTGTATTTAATTTAAAAAAAGGGTTAAACAATCACCGCAGGGTCCCACTGGGAGCGACTGTCATCTTAAAATGACACCGGCTCCGAGTATAACTGCGGTAAATCACACCTATGGCCACGGCTCACGACCGTGAGATGGGTGGCCATAAGGCACGACGAAATCACGAAGTGCTATTTGATATATCAGAGTCTGAATAAAAAAGTTCAATCAAAGATTTGGATACATTGAAAGATATGCGTTTTATGGACTTTTTTGTATATCAGAAACTAGTATTTTCTTATTAACGATATTAAAGCGTATACCCAGCTTGAATCGTCATTTCAACATTTCCAAATAATTTCCATCGGGTATTTTTGTTGCACGGAGGATAATATTATTCTTCAAGCAAAAAGAAATGAATCTGCAGAAGAGAATAATTTTCTTTCTTTAAAACTGCGATGAATCGTTGAATACAGTATATATTAAATTCTTACTAAATTTTTAAAAAGTTTCTCAACACGATCTATGATATCAATGGAGCAGTTTCACACTCCGGGTTGGAAATGCGAGTGCATTTAATTCGTTCAAACTGGTTTAATTTATTAATAAAAAAAAGCTGAATATAAATACAAATTTATTCCAATATTTAAGTGAAATGACATAGTTATATGCATTTTCTGGTTATACTTCGGCTGTATAACCTTATATACTGTGACGGGGTAATTCGTATCCCGCACAAATACATTTAAAAACTATAAAATTCAGTTTAAAAATTTTACTGGGGATATGAGTTTGGAATGACGGATCAGGTTCATGGACTGTGTGCGAACAGTTATAAGACTAGCCGAGGATATAACAGTTCTCCGGCTAGTATTTAAAAGAAATTCTAGTTATTACTGTAATTTCTTTTTCTGTACTTAATTTCAAATTGCTTAAGGGCACTAATAACTTGAAAACACTAGATGAAATATTAGCCTAGAATATGAGAGTTCTAAGGCTAATATTAAATCATCACTTCCTGATTAATTTTTCTATCTATTATTGCTTTTCACAAACTCACTTTACCATTTCAACCAAATCAAACAATTCAAAAAGACGAACAACTCATAAGCTGTCAAAACTAGGGAGGTTAGGTCATCCGACCGGAACCAATACTTGCCAGACCACGGGATTCCAAGTTTATAGAATTTTCATTATTTCTTCTAATTTCTTTTCCTATTACTTTAATTTCATATTCAACTCTAGTGGAAAGGGTGGACAACCACCCACACATAACAATGACAACTGTCATATTCTACGAGGTTGGCTGCAGTGGATGTCTGCTTCGTCAGGGACTAAGAAGAGAAGATTTTCCAAGCGCATGCGTAGTGGATGGGATTCCCGCACGTGCAAGAGCGCTCGGAAAAACAGGATCTAGCTACCGCAGAGAATCTGCGCGCTGAAGGTGTCCGCACAAGAAAATCCGTTGCAGTTCGCTGGAGACGTCTCACGGACGTGCCGTCCGTGTACGAACTCATAACGCCAACCATTCGCGTGCCACCTGTCGTGCTGCTGCGGTCCGCGCGGTGACGCACACAAGTACGTCGCTACTTACACTAGTTCGCAACGCACTTGAGTAAGTGCTGCCACGGACCGTAGCAGCACGGCAGGCTGCACGCGATTGTTTGGCGTTATGTGTTCGTGCGCGGACGGCACGTCCGTGAGACGTCTCCAGCGCACTGCAACGGATTTTCTTGTGCGAACACCTTGACCCGAGTCAGACGACCCCTGGACCATCGACTAGCGGCAGACAACGAAGGCCTGCGTGGCATATAACGCATTCCGACTGTGCGCCACCACACTACTGGGAACCGAACTCTGAATATTCATTCATGATTCCAAGCTCCGAGAGAGTACGTCGTGGAAACGAGAGAACAGAATATCAAAGACAAATATTAAACTAAAGCGAGGAATAAAATTAGAGGACGCCACCGAGAAGGACGGATACTGCCTGGTTGGTCGCTTCATTCTTTCTGTCACTTGAATTGTTAAATTCTCGTTATCAATATCGTGTGCCGAACTGGTGGGCACACGCCGTTGAAATTTGTAAATTGCTGACCTCGGTCAAGGTCAACTTGCTTCAAAACTCCGCTTGTGGATTAGAGTGAGTGCGGGTTTCAATAAAAAATCGAAATTGTAGGCCGGGGTGGTATGCTCACCCGCCCTTTGTATTAACTTTCAGTGAATTCGGAAATCTTTAGATTGGACATTATGACCACTCTCGGTAATCTTCTCTGATCAAACTGATAGCATGTGGCCATCCAGTCAGTTGTAAATTGTTGAACTATGTTAATCCTTTGTTTAGCCTTCCTGAATTCAATTATACTAGATATTCCGTAGAATGCCGTTCGTTTCAATGACTTCACCCGTCTGCAGCGTTACCCCTTACTCCGCCACTCTATCGGAGCTATCGGGCTAGTAAAGCAAATGATCCATCAATCACCAATAACGATGAGGTTGGTAAATCTTTCTTTTGATAGTTTTGGGTTAGAAAATCTATCTGTCGCCCTTCAGGCAATTCTTGGGCTCATTTTGAGTCCAAGCTTGAGTAAAATTTGGAATAAAATAAAATAATCAGCAAAAGGCAGGTTATAATACATATACTATACTATCTGGGAGTTGTTTCTTAATAAATGCTGACCGGGAAACAGAAAACTACCTACGCCGTTTTATGGATTAAAACCTGAGACAATCTGTTGTGAAAGGATATTATTCTTGAGATAAAAATACGCTCCCAATGAAAAGTTTTGGTACATTTGCTTTCAAAAAACCACCGTTCGACATTTTATTTAATTTCGCGTCATAATCATAATTTGTGAAATCGTGCATTGAACTCGTTGTCAGAACGAGAAAATTATTCCAAAAGATTCGTAAAATTGATAGAATTAGGAGCAAATCTTACTCTTTTAATCTGGACCAAGGAAACGAATAAATGACCTGCGATTGCTAATTGAATAATCCTAAAAAAATGTTAATCGTCGAATGGAAAGGAGGATGTTAAAAAGATGCCATTTTTGGCCTGCGAGTGTAAAGTGAATACGCATAAAAAAATTGTTTTTTGTCTATTTTAAGGGGGACAGTGACATTTTTTTCATTGTAGGGTACTGGGAACATAGATGAAATGAGCTAAGTTCAGTTCCGTTTTACCCCGTAACGACGAGAAGGCTCTAAAAATATCCACCACTCATATTTCAGAAACTTGTAGCTTGTTTTTTAATAAGGTTGGTATACAAGGGTTTTTCATGATACTCTTTTTAATTTCTAAGTCAGAAATACAAGATTTAAGATGTCGGTTCCAATACGGCCGCCTTCAAAATGGTCCAAACATGCGCATATTTTTAAAAATCCGTATAGGTCATACGACAAAGGGTCTTCATGGTGCTCTTTTCTATTTCGTGCAGGAAAACTCCAAGCTCAAGATGGTGGTCAAAATGCAGTGACCATAGTAGTGGCACTCTCATATACCATGCTTATAGTGACACTACGCCAAGATGTACGAATCGTCCCCAGCAGCGGACAGCATCCCGCAGCTGGCTCGTAGGCTCTTAGTTGGGCTTGCTCGGCTGACGCTGACACGTCTATGGCTTCCTCGATGAGGCGGCCTCCCTAAATGACGGGCATCTCTTCGTCTCCGGTAGATGGCTGGTCCGGGGCTCTCCCTTCCTTGCGGCGCAGAGGTAGCACTGTGGCGTGCAATCGTACTCCTTATGACCCTCTTCGCCGCACCTCCAGCAGAATCTGGTGCCGTCAGGACCCTCGCACTCCGCTACCAGGTGGCCTTGGCAGCGGTAACATTTTATCTTCCTTCTTCTTGTGTATTCTATAGGGCACAGGGAGGTCCAGAGAGAACAAAAAGCCGGGGAAACTCCAACACAGCAGTATGAGAAGAGTATGAGCGAGCCTACCTTGAATCCTCCTGAGCAAAGCACCAATAGAGCATAACCGAAAAAGTTGAAGTCCCGCGCCAATAGTCCAGTTACTTCAACTCTGAAAAGTAAGGAGAGAAGGGTGCCATATGTACATAGGAATACCGGGAAGCAGAGGAAGGAAAACACCAGACGCGCCTGTCCCCATGCGGTCTTTATATAACCGACTAGGGGATCGAGCTACTCAGAGATCCTCAAGGACTTCAAAGGTAAGGTGCAGCCGGACACCCTTGATGTGAAACTCAAGGATGTCAGGAAGGCGAGGAATGGAGATGTCCTCATCGAGGTGGGCGGCGATGCAAAGGGTAAGACTAAACTGGCCTTTGCCATCAGGGGGGCAGTTAGGACTGGAGGGAACGTGCCTGAGGAGACACTTCGGAGCAAGCCTGGCTGCAGATGTCAAAGTCAGAATGACGAAGAAAGCCTTCAGGGGGTACCCGAAGGCATGAGTCAAGCTAAACGAGGAACTAACCGCGAGGTTACTCCATACAGGACACCTGAAGGCGGGATGGATGTCCCTTAGTGCTGCCACTGCGCCGCAACGGAGGGAGAGCCTCGGAATAACCATCTACCGGGTACGAAGAGATGTCCATCGTTCAGGGAGGCCGATCCATCGAGGAAGTCACAGAAACGTCAGCGGTCCGAGTAAGCCCAACCAAGATGTCGAAGACCGACGAGTTCTCTGCGCGACGGCGTCGCGCTTCTGGGGATGATGCGTACATCTTGATTGGGCGGGAGAGAGGACAAAGACCAGGTTGGCATAAACAGCAGGACGCCGAAGCACGGCGCAGCGAGCCTATAGGCATGGCCCTGAAATAATCCGGAAGCGGTTCAAGGGTCATTGTCTGGCTAGTGAGGGGAGGTGAGTTTAGTGGTACTATCATTTTTTAGGTCGAGTCCCACATTCAGTGCGTTAATGCAGTCTCACCTTGCCTAAAAAACATAAATATTGCATTATATTTCAACGGTAGCCATATTCGATCCGTCATCTTGAGCTCACAATTTTATTGCACGAAATAGAGAAATAGAGAGTGGACATGCATCCCGTCGTTACAGGGTAAAATGAACTGAACGTCGCTCATTCTATCTATGTTCCCAGTACCCCACAATAAAATAAATGTTACTTTTCCCCCTTGAAATAGATGAAAAAACAATGTTTTGATGTTTATTCACTTTAGAAGATGAAACTTCGAGATTCGTCGCTTGTTTTCATTTTTTATCAGATACAAGGTCAGATCTCAAATATACTCCTTGACGCAACTTCTTTTCGAATTTTGAAAATTAAACCCTAATCTTTCTATTATAATAATATTATTATGAGTAATTCGCTTTTGATTAATAACCAGTTAAGAATTTGTCGACAATACAGATTGACCGCAGATGAGGGAATACCTGGAAATCATGGAAAATTTACGGGTTACTATAGTAAAATACGAATTTCCACCAAAAGCCGATCTTAAAACTTTCTAAAAAATACCCTGTTGCGCCTACGCCGGAAATGTTGTTTTTTCTAAGAAATAAAGTATAGAAGTAAAATTTAAAAAAAGTAAAATTTAAACTGTTCTTCAAAATTCCTGGCTGTTCCCAGGCTGACAGAAATATTGTTTTCGCCAGGAAAGTTACTATCTTAAATTTTAAAAAACCTCTTGTCCAATTTATAAAATAAATCCTGAAGAAGCTTTAGACATTTATAGGCCTAAATCGGGTAATTCGAGACCTAAAGTCGAAACTTAAATATTATTGGTCAGGCAAAATAAAAAACTGGTCAGGGAAAAATCAGGGGAATGTCAAGGAATTCTGAAGATTAAGATTTGTGGCTACCCTTACATTATCTAATTTGACTAGAGCAAAAATGTTTTAAATACAAAAACTAATGGCTAGATTTTTATTATAAAATGGAGCGCCTTCCTTTGGGATCTGTCGTTGAATCGTATAATCGCATATTTTTAATTTCACAGTAATTTCTATTCCACGATAAAATAATTTTTCTGATTACTCAACAATCACGTAATATTTGTTTATGTCCTTGAACAAGGTTTGAAGAGTAGGATATGCTATTTATTTTATAAATTTTACAAATTAAAACAAAGAAATTATTCCTTAATCAAAATAAATTTTTGTTAGAATAGAAAAAAAACTTCTTTCATTGGAAAAAAAAGATTTTCCTTGGAACAACAAACCTTAATTTGAGTTGACAAAAATAAGCAAGAAATTTCTCTAAATCTTACGTAATTATTTTGAGGTGTGCAATGTTAAGTCGGTGTCAAACACCCACGGTGTAGCATACGTAATTATTTTGAGGTGTGCAGTTTAAGGGTTAATGATGGGGGAGCGGCGCCTAATGTGGCACACCAAGATCTATGGCTAAATTAAAAAAATAATATCAGCGATTTTGTTTTAGCAAAATATAGAGCATCGTGGGGACTGGTCGAACTTGATTGGCCAATCAAGTCTGTGTTACAGAAAACCCACCCATACAAACAGATACCTACATGCCTCCTCCAAACATCACTCATCTCAAAAGCAATCGGTCATTAACTCCCTTGTATAGAGAGCTGTCTCCATAATAGATGAAGATAACTTACAAAAGGAATTACAAAACGTTAAACAAATCCTAATACAAAACAATTACCATAACAATTACCATAGCAAAACGATCCAAACCATATTTAAACCACCTGTGAAAATAGGACAACTTCTAAACAACCGTAAAGATAAAAAGGCACCTTTCAGTGATCCCGGAGTATATAAAATCCCTTGTTCTTGTGGCAAAATCTATATTGGAGAAACCGGGAGTACGGTGAGCCAACGTGTAAAGGAACATAAGAGTAAAGTCAGGCTAAAACATTTCACGCAGTCAGCACTAGCCGAACATCATATCGAAACAGAACACAGCATTTTATTTGAAAAAACAACCGTCATCGCAAAAACGTACAATATTTTCCCAAGAAAACATAGAGAAGCAATCGAAATCTTAAAACATCTTAAAACAGCCAATCAAGTTCGACTAGTCCCCGCGACGGGATGCACATGATGGAAACCCGAAAAACCTCCTTTAAATTTATTATAGAGCATATGGTTCGATATTTCAAGTTTACTCTGTATACTGTAAAAAAATTCTGTTAGAAAATTCCAATAAATATATTGGAAGCTTATTCCCGAAACGCTACAATACATGTATTGCAATGCTCAACGGTGACTCTGCAAATTACAGTACTTACAATACATGCATTGCAATTTCGTTATTCCAATACTGCGTTTGCTATTTTATCTTTATTGTAGAAGTGTTGTAGAATCTCAAACATTTTTAATAGTGTGTATCTAAAAAGAATTAGATTGGAATTAATTAAAAACGATAATCATAGGTTTTCCTACAAAAATACACCTGCTTCAAGTTACCCGACATGTTCCCTAATATTGCGCAGTGCTTTTCTCTCTTGTAAAAGCAAATCAAAAAAGACTTTTTAAAAGTTGAACAACAAATTTCAGTAGATTAAGGCGTTAGAAAAAAGTAGTTGAAGTTTCAATTAATGGGATGTAAGTTTACAAGATTTTCATCAGAATTCTGCCACAAAGGTTACGTACCCTGGCGAAAGTTTCTGATAGGAATTCATTCCGAATCATTTGAAAACAATCCGAATCATTCCGAAATCTGTATCCGAACCAATCCGAAAAAAGTTCTCAATTTCGTTCGATCCAAATCGGTTAAAAATTAATGCGACTCAATCCGGTTCAATCCGAGCTTCCAAACTGAATCAGTCAGAACCAAACTTTCAATCCGAATGAATCTGAACACGGATTGACCTGAAGCGATTATTAATCCAAATGAATCCAATTCAATCCGAACTCGGATTCAATGGGATTGAACATTCAGCATATATCAATCCGAGGTCGGGTTGATTCGGATTAATTTGGATTGAAAATTTGGTTCGGATTGATTCAAATTGGTTCGGGTTGGAAGTTCGCAATAAACCGGATTGAGTCGAATTAATTTTTAACCGATTTGGATCGAATGAAATGAAGACATTTGTTCGGATTGATTCGGGTTGGTTCGGATACAGATTTCGGAATGAATTCCTATCCAAAACTTTCGCAAGGGTAACTAACCTAAAAACCGACGGTGAGATATTACGAACATGATTATTATTATTATTATCGATTAGCAATTCGAACTCGAAAGTTCATTGCCTCATCTACCCGAAACCGCCACGCATCTCTATCCTGTGCATCCCTCATCCAGTTTAAGTAATCATGTCCTAGTTCTTTTAGATCATCCCTTACATTTTTCTCCCATCTTTTTCTCGGTCTGCCTAGAGGTCTCTTACCAGTCGGTTTCTCTCTTAAAACTTGCGCCACTGTTCTTTCATTGCCTATTCTTGCTACATGCCCCGCCCATCTTAATTTACGCGCTTTCATAACTCTATTAATATTTGCTGAGCCGCAGAGAGCATGCAGCTCATCATTATGCAGTTTTCTCCATTCACTAGTCTCTTTGTCCCTCTTTGAAACATAGATTTTTCTAAGTACTTTATTTTCGAAAACTCTAAACCTATTTTCCTCTCCCTTCGTCAGCGCCCACGTTGCACACCCGTACATGACGACCGGCATTATTATCGTTTTGTACATTCTTACTTTGATGTTTCTAGGTAGAAATCGCGATTTTAGTAGCGTGTTTGCTGCATAATAGCATCCATTGCCAGCGTGCAGCCGCGCGTTGATTTCCGTTTTAATGTTATTTTCGCTAGTTATAATAGACCCGAGGTATTTAAACTCGTCAACCCTTTCGAATTTCATATTTCCGGCCATTAGATCCCCTCCTACATTACTTTGTTCGGATCTGGCGACGGTCATATATTTTGTCTTCGATTCGCTAACTTCTAAACCAATATCTTTGGCTTTTGTGATCAAGATTTCTGCATTTTTAGCTACGGTTTCTTTATCATCCCCTAGTAAGTCGAGATCATCCGCATACCCAAGAATTTGTATTATCCCATTGAGGGTAGCACCGGTCGGATTCGCTTGTACTTGTCTGACCACGTATTCTAAAACTAAGTTGAAAAGGGCGCACGAAAGTGCATCGCCCTGTTTCAGGCCATCACGGATCGGAAACTCTTCAGATAAGCTTCCGTTTACATGTATTCTACCCCTACTGCCGCTTAAGCAAATTTCGATAAGTCTAAATAATTTTCTTGGTACATCCAAGAACTCTAGGATCCAGTACATTCGTGCGCGTATAATAGACTCGTAAGCTTTTTTGAAATCGATAAATAGCTGATGTACTACTTCATTAAATTCCCATCTTTTCTAACAGTTGTCTAATTGTAAACATTTGATCGCTTGTAGATCGGTTTCGGCGGAATCCACAGTGGTAATCCCCAATAATTTCCTCGGAAAAAGGAGTTAGTCTACTTAAGATTACATTGGACAGGATCTTATAGCACGAAGGCACAAGTGATATTCCCCGGTAATTGTTACAGTTCGTTTTATCGCCTTTTTTAAAGATGGGAATAATAATAGAGGTATTCCATTCCTCCGGCATGCGTTCTGTTTTCCAAACTACGAACATGATTACCGATGTAAAATAATATTACACTATCAAGAAAATATTTCTATCCGAATTTTTTGATATTGGAAAAATGTATTATTATGTAAGTATGGATATTACTATCATTTTACTTTAGATAAAAGCATCCACAATACAGGTCCCCTATAATAATAATAAAACTGATTCGATTCAGTAACCCGTTTTGCACTAATTCAGATTTAGAGTGTGCATGAAAATTGTTTTAATGTACAGCATGGTTGTTAATGGCAACAGTAATCCATTCATTAATATCGGGATGATTTAGATTTGCGAAAACATCAGGATCTTTCCCAAACTTCTCTGCTCTCAAGGCGGACATGACACCAAGAAGATGAGGAGCCATTAGAGGAGGAAATTGGACCGCTAGTGGTCCTCCTAGATCTCCAATGCAAGTGCCTCTTCTTTTAGTTCTATCAAGAGTACAAATATGTCTATTTGAGATAGGAGCGAGTAGGTGATAAATACGAACACACTCCACCAGTGGAATTATGTACAATCTGGTTTGCATTAGCTTCTCAGGATATACAGCTTCATGCCTGAAATGTGAGTGGTATATACTTTCAGTTTCTCAAAATAATGTTAAATTGATCAATACAAAAAAATATAGTGGCTTAAAACCCAGATGTAGAAAGTTTAACTTATTAATGTTTAAAATGTTTTCGATAACTTACGATAAATTTCCTGGCTGTGTGCATCCCCAGCCACTAAAAATACCATACGCTATATGTGGTACAACTCCAAGAAAGAGACTAATTGGTCTATTAGGACTTCGGTGAAAGTCGAAATGTGGAGAAGCTTCAAGCAACACTGTAAAATTAATCATAATTAGATATGGATTGCAATAAATCAGGCACATTAAATTCCCAATTTTTTCGGTCAAGTTGACTTTTAAGAAATCTTTTTTTTTTACATAAAAGGCAAAAACATTCAAGGATTCACCTAATGTTGGATTGGGTTCCACATATATTCTTTTTTCGACAGTGTGACGGGTTCCATTGTTTCTCAACTCTGAACCAGATAAAATCGTGTAGCTTCTCAAACTACCAAAAAGCGATGGAATAACACAAGGCTCAGGAGTTAAGACAAATACGGCAGATAATATACTACCTGCGCACACAGCGATATTATCTTTTTGAATATTGACAATGTAGGGAGCATTTTCAATCCATATTGGCCGACCTGCGTCACTTCCATCTTTATCTAGATTAATTACACGCTTTTGGCGAATGTGAAGATGTGAAGATTCCTCTGCAAGAATTATGTAGATTCGTTTATGAGTATTATTTATTATGAACAGCTGTTGCGTTAGTAACGTTTTTTCGAACCCTTTCTTCTTCCCTCTCCAACAGCCCTGTCCTTTTTTCCCTTTCCACCCCTCTATAAAAACTTCTTCCCCTTTCCCTGCCCCCACCATTTCATCCTTCCTCCCCTCATGATACCCTTTTTTTCTCCTCTTAAGCCCATTCTTCGTATTAAATGTTAATGTCTTTCGGTTTGGAACTCAATTTTAAACTTAGCCTTTGGGATATTTCAATTTAGAGGTTTGGGAGTAAACGAAAAAATAGAGAAATTTGGTTCAGTATTGGTTTTGTTATGAATTTATTAAAATCATTAAGTTATCATAACAAGTATATTTCAAATAAAGTAGTACACAGTAGATTAAAAAAAAGTCTTGTCTAAGAATGAAGTCAACGTATGAACATTTATAATTAAGGGACAAATGGAAAAAAAGATATAGTCCAGAAAAGTTACGTATAAGATATTAGGAAATGGTGTTCAAAAATTTTACGGACCTGAATCCAACTAGCATCTTTGAACTGGACATTTGAATTAATCTTTTTTGTATCAGAAGAAAAAGAAAATGAATTTCATTCGATTAAAAAAATAAGGAGAATGGGACGAAACGTAATTATATTAGAATAACAGAAAAAGATCAAATTTCTCTTACCAATATTCTGGTCTAATAAAACTGCAATTCCTTGCGAAAAAACTGTACAAAATATTACAAGACTCAAGTATGATAGCTTCTTCATGGTAATCAAAAATTAGTGATAAATTATTGATTATAAATTCGCTGAAGAGAAAATACTAGAGTTATTTTTTCTTTTTGAATTTTTGTGACAAAAAAGAAGAGAATTCGACTTTTATAGTGAAACCTTGTTAACGGTACTTAACCAGAAACGATTAAATATAATTAATATCATATAGATTTACGACTTTATAATTGGGGCCACAATTATTAAGGAGGAAAATAATTTTAAGATATTATTTTATCGTCTTATTTTTTAACCTTGTCTGTTTATTTCTGTATATCTGATAAAGAATAAACCTATTCCACGTGAATTAATTTGTCAATTTTTGGGGATAATAGCATCATCATTCGCACGCGTATAGTTTTTTCAATCGAGGGGAACAAAAATTATTAATACAAAATGCAAATTTAGATACATACTTATTTTTTAGATTATTTTTCTTAAAACATAATTTTCCTAAGATTCTTAAGACAATTTGAAAAGATTTTCGAAGATTTCAGAGAGTCTAAAAAATAGTTCCTACGAAGTAGACTTATTTTCTAACAAAGACGATTTTTCAACGAATAATTAAATTTTAAACCAAAGATACATATGAATTTTCAACTAAAATGATGAATTTCCAGCGAAAGAAATTAATTTTTTACAAAGTTCAACTGTTGACCAAGTATTTAAATTTTCAAACAAATAGGATTAATTTTTATCCAAAAAGATTAATTTTCTGCCAAAAAAGTTAAATTTTTTGAACAAAATAGTAACATTTTCAAACAAAAAATATGAATTCTCCACAAAAAAAAGTAAATTTTGATATTTCAACTAAAATATATTTTATTTTGAATTGAAAAGAGATGAACTTGCAAACACCTTTTAAAATGACGTGAACTATTCCTATATTTTTGAAAGGTTTTCTTCGACATTTTCAGGAATCTGTTGACATTTCAAAAAATATTTTGAAATATTTTTACATTTTTTTCTCATTAATTTCTCAAAACGAAAAATCATTTAAAATTTTCCCAAGAATATTAAGAAAAATTTTAGCTTCGTACCACAGGGAACCACGCCCTGCCGGCAGCGCCTTAGCACGCCTCGCGGCACTTTGAAGCACTTCTGTGCATTGTATTTTTTATTCGAACAAATAAATATTTTTATAAATTCAAATAGGCAACTTTTAAAGAAATTATTTGTGTAAGAAAAGCCAATTTTTTGTTTAAATCAAACAAACTGTACAAAAAAACTTGTTTCAATCAATAAGGTAAATATTTTCCATTTCTTAAAATCAAATAAACCTTTTTTTCATTCAAGCAAAAAATTTTTTTCTTCCAATGATATGAATTCGAACAAGTTTTGTTGTTTAATTCAAAAAATATTTTTCTGAGTTTATCCGCTGAAATCGTTCTCAAATCCTCAAAATCCCTCATAATTCGTAGGAATCTTTCGGTATTTCTTAAAATTCTTTGAGGTCCAGCAAAATATCTGGAAATCTTATTAAACTCCTTGAAGTCCCTTAAAATCTTGTAAAATCGCTTTAAAAAATGTAGATCCTCTCTCAAATTGCATTAGGTAATTTCTTCAAACTCTTGGAATCTTTGAAAATCGTTTAAAAAATTTAATTTAATTTAAAAAAATTTTGTAATTCTTCGAAAAACTTTGTATTCTTTTAAAATACTTGAAAATTTCTTGAAATCTATTGAAATACTTCCAAACTACTGGAAATCTTTTGAAATTCCTTGAAATCTCGTCTACAGTCAAAATAATTGATATGTTTTTGATATATTAAATAAATATATATAATATTACGTAAGAAGGGGCAAGATCTTAAAAATGTTACGACTCCTTATAATAGGGGGGGGGGGATTTACAAATCATCCTTAGGTAAATGAAAGACCAGATTATGTGTTATTATTGGCCAACGGCCATACCACGCTGAAAAACCCAGTTCTCGTCAGATCACTGAAGTTAAGCAGCGTTGGACGCGGTTAGTACTTGGATGGGTGACCATTCAAGAATACTGACATGAGTGCTGTTGGCACATCGTGGGTGTGGTGAGCCCACACTTGTAGTTATTTATAACTACAAGAAAAACCTAGAAACACTACCCGAATCGGGTAGTGTCACGCCTACCCTGAAAGGGAAATGGTTTAATGGTATATATATTGATATATTGTCGTTTCCCTTTCACGTATTTCCAAAATCATGATATCCTTTTTTTTCAATCATCAGTCTTGGCACCCCAAAGAATTCTTTCCGTGCCGCTCCCTCAGGGATCCAGTCCGCCACTGCCTCTGGGTACGCTACTATTCACTTCACCTAAATACTGGTTTCGTCAATCGTTCATCATTTTTGTTTAATTAACGTAAATCTTAAGATACATCGATACCTGCATGTTAAAAAAACCACTCTTGGAGTGATCGTCTAAAACGACCACTCTGGCGTTGGTCGTCTAAAAGAACCACTCAGTTTTTTGAGTTGGCCCCTCGTTTTAGTACGCATACTCACTTAATATATTATCAATATATTATTTTCAAATATTTTGAATTCGCGGATTTCAAGGAATTCAAGGAATTCACAGAGTTTACAGAATTCACGGAATTTACGAAATCAAAGGAATTCATGGAATTCAATTAATTCACGGAATTCATGGAATTCAAGGATCCCACAGAATTTAAGGAATTCACGGAATTCAAGGAATTTACGAAATTTGAGGAATTCACCAAATTCGAAGAATTCACGAAATTCCAGGAATTCACAGAATTCAAGAAATTCAAAAAATTTTACGGAATTCACGGATTACACGGAACTCGAGGAATTAAAAGAATTCGAGGAATTGAAAGAATTAGATGAATTGACGGAATACACGGAATTTGACGAATTCAAGGAATTCACAGAATTCAAAGAATTCACAGAATTCAAGGAATTCGCAGAATTCAAGTAAATCCCGGAATTCAAGAAAGTCACGGAATTCGATTAACACAAGGAACTCAAGGAACTCAAGGAACTCAAGGAATTCACGGAATTCAAGGACGTCACAGAATTCATGGAATTCACGGAATTCACGGAATTCACGGATCACGGAATTCAAGGAATTCACAGAGTTTGCAGAATTCACGGAATTCAAGGATCTCACAGAATTCAAGGAATTCACGGAATTCGAAGAATTCACGGACTTCAAGGAACTGAATGAATTCAAAAAATTCACGGAATTCCTTGAAGTTCGTGATTTCCTTGAATTCCATCAATTCCTTGATGTCGGTAAATGTCTTGAATTTCGTGAATTCCGTGAAGTCCTTGAATTCCGTAAATTCCTTGAATTCCTTGAATTCCGTGAATTACTTGAATTCCGTGAATTACTTGAATTCCATGAATTCCTTGAATTCCATGAATTCCTTGAATTCCATGAATTCCTTGAATTCCATGAATTCCTTGAATTCCATGAATTTATTGAACTCCTTTAATTCCTTGATTTCTGTGAATTCTGTGAATTTGTTGAATTCCGTGAATTTGCTTCAATTCCTTGAATTCCATGAATTCCTTGAACTCCGTTAATTCCTTGAATTCTGTTAATTCCGTGAATTTCGTGAATTCTGTAAATTCCCTTAATTCCGTTAATTCCTAGAATTCCTTGAATTCTGTGAATTCCGTGAATTTCGTGAATTCTGTGAATTCCTTAAATTCCGTGAATTTGCTTGAATTCCTTGAACTCCGTTAATTCCTTGAATTCCGCAAATTTCTTGAATACTTGCATTCCGTGAATTCCGTGAATTCCGGGTGTTACATCCCGAAATTTTACAAAATTTGATGTAAAGCCTACCCGGTAAGAAGGCTTGCATTCAAAGGTATTAAAAATTGCAATACCTGCGAATGCCGTTTCTGTCCTGCATTTTGAATCCCAGATTAGGTAGCAAAAATATTTAGATTCCAATCCCTTTCAAAACTGATCGGAGCTCTCAAACGTAACCTGAGATAAATTAAACACACGATTTTCGTCTAACGAATTAGAAGACGCTTGAAAAGCATAAACTTGGCAAAATATAGTAGGATTGTGCATAAAAATAAATGACTTTAACATCAAACTCTCGCTTTATTCAAATCTGACCAATTAGAAATATATAAAATAATAATAAAAAAGTTTAAAAACTTAGTTTTCATCACAGCTACCTGTGTAGCAATCAATCCTGACAACATAAAATGACTAATACTGTATTTTCAAATGTTTCTAACCTCATTATTATTCGAAAAACAGTAAATAAGAATAGCAAAATGTGCAAATTTAAAAGGGATAAAAATTTTTCTATATTATGGGCAATTTGGGGTATCCAAAAGTATTCCGAAAAATATTGTCACCACCAAGTACAAAAAAGGATTGAGTTTGAGAGATAACTTCTACTGCTATGGGGATTCAAAACGCGAGGACAAAAACGGTATCGAAAAGAAATCAAGAATTGTCACGTTACCGTTGAACAGGCCGAATACTTTTCAATGCAAGCCTTCTTACCGGGCAGCTAGGCGCAACCTGGCTCACCCCACATCTTTCAGGCTAACTCTATCTACTACAAGAAATAGCATTACCGATCTTCTCTGAGTTTGAACCTAACCATGGTAACTGCACTACGGTCGGTAAGATAGAAATCATAAGATATATAAAGTGTATTACCATGGACGGATAATGACTCGGAGAATACTGATAACTTAACATATGAAAATAACTAGTTAGAGAGTCTACTACTATAAGACAATTACAATTATATCTATTATCATACAAATGCACTTATAATCTTAATAATTTAAACAATAACAATTCCAAAGCCAAATCCAAATATATAGAGTGTAAGTACATACGTATGACTAAACTAAGGCAATAGTTTTAATGATATGTTTTACGATGTTGACGTAAAACCTAAATAGGAAGTGAAAGAACATGTATACATATAGTCAGACTATGCAGTAATCGAAAGCGCCTGACTAAATATATGGAAATACAAATAAGGGATCGTTCATATACTACGTTACGCGTTTTTCTTTTGTTTATATCATTGTATCCTTTTCAACTTCATGGAAATGATATTCTCATCTTTATTTAAACAAAAGAAAAACGCGTAACGTAGTTTATGAACGATCCCTAAGTAGCATTTAGAATCCCTGTTCATGAAAGGTCAAGAGTAGAGACGCGCGATCACTGACCGTCGCGGAGGACGGAACTATTAATCATTCGCATGAGCCATACGAAACTCAATACCGAGAGTCGCGCGTATCAAATGACATCTCGCTGATTTATGGAAGAACGTGCCATCGCTCACTTTTGTCACCGCGCGTGCCATCGGCCACTTTTGAAACCGCGCGTGTCATCGCCCACTTTTGGAACGGTTCGTGACTTTTGGCGTGTACCCAGCGTATATAAACCCCAGAGCCACCCTTGCCAATCGTCTTACGTTCTCGACAGTCATACTGTTCACTTCGATCTACGAATAACGAATAACTTTGATAAAGTTACGGCTTCTATCTCATTGTGACCGAAGAAACACTCTGATTAAGTCGCACACTTTCAAGTTCAATTTAAAATAGTTAACGTGTTCGAGTCTTAAACTAAGTCCCTTCGGCTGAGACTTTTGGTCGTCGTATGAGTCAATTTCCGGGTAAAGTCCGCAGTGTTATACATCCGCGAAAAGAACTCAGTGTGGACTGCTTAGGACCGTGTATCGCACTACAACTAGTGAAAAGTGCTTGTGCACCTTTTAACTGCCTGAGTCACTTCCATGTGACTCACACAATCATCCGGTAGAATTCCGTCAGTGTTTTACATTATAAACGGAGATCTAATCGTCAAAGCAACTCATTATCGCCCTTTCAAGCGTAGATAGGTACATGTAAGTTTATTTTATGTAACTCTTAACTGTGTTCTTATTCCTTATAATAAAATAATTGTTAAAGCAACTATCTCTCACTCATTTAAACACTGTAGTCTGACACAGCCCGCGTAGGGCTGATAAGTGAGACACAAACCCACAAACAAATAATTGGTCAGGTCTCACCAGCCTGACATAATCAGCACACTGGTCTCTCTCTCTTTTCCTATTTTCCATACTACCCTCGCCTTTCGCTCCGGACGTGACACGTGAGTTCTGTGAATTCCGTGAATTACTTAAATTCCGTGAATTCCGTGATTTCCGTGACTTTCCTTGAATTCCATGAATTCTTAGAATTCCATGATTTCCTTTAATTCCTTGAATGCCGTGAATTCCTTGAATTCCGGGCATACCCTGAATTCCATGAATTCCTTCAATTCCGTGATTTACTTGAATTCCCTAAATTCCGTGAATTTTTATAAAATTTGTGAATTTCCTTGAATTCCGTGAATTCCGTAAATTCCTTGAATTCCGTGAATTACTTGAATTCCCTAAATTCCGTGAATTCCGTGATTTCCTTGAATTCCTTGATTTCCGTGAATTTCCTTGAATTCCGTGAATTCCTTGATTTCCGTGAACTTCCTTGAATTCCGTGAATTCCTTGTATTCCGTGAATTCCTTCAATTCCGTGTATTCCTCGAATTCCGCGAATTTCCTTGAATTTCGTGAATTCCTTTAATTCTATGAATTCCTCGAATTTCGTGAATTCCGTGAATTCTATGAATTCCTTTAATTCCATGAATTCCTTCAATTTCTTGAATTCCGTGAATTCTATGTTTTCCTTGAATTCCGTGAATTACTTTGATTCCCTAAATTCCGTGATTTCCGTGAATTTCCTTGAATTCCTTGAATTTCCTTGAATTCCGTGAACTCCGTTAATTCTGTGAATTCCGTGAATTACTTAAATTCCCTGAATTCCGTGATTTCTGTGAATTTCCTTGAATTCCGTGAATTTCCGTGAATTTCTTGAATTTCATAAATTCCTTGACTTCCTTTAATTCCTTGAATGCCGTGAATTCCTTGAATTCCGGACATTCCCTGAATTCCATGAATTCCGTGATTTACTTGAATTCCCTAAATTTTGTGATTTCCGTGAATTCCCTAAATTCCGTGATTTCCTTGAATTCCGTGAATTCCGTGAATTCCTTAAATTCCAAGATTTCCGTGAATTTCCTGGAATTCCGTTAATTCCTTGATTTCCGTGAATTTCCTTGAATTCCGTGAATTCCATGAATTTCTTGAACTCTTTTAATTCCTTGAACTCCTTGAATTCCTTGAATTTCGTGAATTCCATGAATTCCGTAAATTCCTTGAATTCCTTTAACCCTCCTCCCCCCACGTGGGGTCTAGGCGGACCCCAGATGCACTAATTTCCTTATGACAGGTGCAATTTTGCATCCCGTTGCCTGTCGCGTTGAGTATCTTTCCTCTAAGTCGTTCTCAAGACGTCGGTAAGAGTGCGTTAATCTCCGAGGTATGTAATCCTTTTTTTCTAAATTTTTTTGTTGAAAAAAGTGATTAGGGTCCGCTCGGACCCCACGGGGCGTCCGACTGAATTTGCAATAAAAGACTGAATTCGCAATAAAAATTTTCGAAGTTTTCTCATATTCAAAGTGTAGTGTTTGTTTGATCCAGTTTATATTTTTGAAGTGTGATTTCGTTAGTCAGTAGTATAAGGAGGTTGTCTTTTGTATCTGATAAGGTTTAAACTTTATTATAAACTCTCTACGTGAATTCTGTTTGTTTTGATTACCTACCATATTTTTATTCGTGTTATTAAAAAACAAAAATAATTTTTTGACGCCGGTCCAATGCGATTCCACACCGCTTGCGTCGTGAACGTGAGTGGGGTTCGTTTAGACCCCACGTGGGGGACGGTGTCCCTCACTTACACGTGGGGGGCGGGGGGTTAATTCCTTGAACTCCTTGAATTCTTTGAATTTCGCGAATTCCTTGAGTTTCGCGAATTCCTTGGATTCTATGTTTTCCGTGAATTCCTTGAATTCCGTGAGTTCCCTGAATTCCGTGAGTTCCGTGAATTCCGTGAATTCCTTGAATTCCGTGAATTCCTTGAATTCCGTGAATTCCTTGAATTCCGTGAATTCCATGAATTCCTTCAATTCCTTCAATTCCTTGAATTCCATGAATTTCTTTTAATTTTTCGAATTCCATGAATTTCTTTAATTTTTCAAATTCCGTGAATTCTATGTTTTCCTTGAATTTCGGAAATTCCGTGAATTACTTTAATTCCCTAAATTCCGTGAATTTCCTTGAATTCCGTGAATTTCTTTGAATTCCGTGAATTTCCTTGAATTTTGTGAATTCCTTGAATTCCGTGAATTTCCTTGAATTCCGTAAATTCCTTGAATTCTATGAATTCCTTGTATTCCATGAATTCCTTGAACTCCTTGAATTCCGTGGATTCCGTGAATTCCTTGAATTACAGGAATTCCTTGAATTTCGCAAATTTCTTGAATTCCATGAATTCCTTGAAATCCGCGAATTCAAAATATTTTAAAATAATATATTAAACCGGTGATTAATAATTACTAAACCTATCTGCTGTTTCCTGTCTAAGTGTGCGTACTAAAACGAGGGGCCAACTCAAAAAACTGAGTGGTTCTTTTAGACGACCAATAACGCGAGAGTGGTCGTTTTAGACGATCACTTCAAGAGAGTTTTTTTTAACATGCAGGTATCGACATGTTCTTCATGCTAGTATTCAGTCTGCTCAACATTTTCTGCAATCCATCGACTGATTCTGCCGTAACAACCTTAGCATCTGCAAACTTCAACCCACGCACCGTCACTATCCCGAGATCGACACCTTCTTCGTCGAAGAGGGCCATTCTGGGACACTTATCCATGAATATAATAAACACCTAAGCGGACATAACGCATCCTTGCCTAACACCTTGCCTTACACTCGCTTGGCGATCTGCATATATTGTTTTTATTGCTTTTTGAAGTCAAAAATTGACTTAATACTCTTTCAGAACTTCTCAAAGTTTAATTCTATCCACCTTATCAAATGTTTATTCCAGGTCAACAAATGCACAGAGAACTTTTTTTTACTCTCCAACTTTTTCTGTGATCTGTCTCAAGCTAAATATCTGATCCACACATGATCTTCCTGGCATAAATCCATATTGGACATCCCAGATATTTTCTTCTCTTATTTTCATAACACTGGAGTTTCGATTGAAGCACGGTTGCGGGCATTGCTGGCCTTGGCTTTGACAGTTAATCGAGCCCGTCCGAACGTAGACAGTCAGAGCCGTGTGAACCGTTTCCTAATATTGTGCAATATATGCGCATGAGTACCCGTACACTGGCTCTTTCTCCCACGCTCCTGGTGTTTCACGCTTGATTGAACACCCTCTCTCGTCCCCTAGGGGCTCCATCCTCAACCAGAAACCGCCGCGGCAGCAATTCTCAAAAGGCGTAAATCGAGCATGCTTCAATCGGAACTCCAGTGTGTAATAGCACCCACACTAGCAGCCTTACCATTCATTAAGTTCCTAATTATAGCCCTTATATCAGAGGCACAGATTCTCTTAACGGCCCTTTCCAACGTATCGTCTTCTGTATCACAATTGTTATGCTGCATAGCTTCACCTCCAAATAATTTCTTATAAAAGTCACTAAAACCGTCTTTTGCTCCGTCCTTATACCATACCATTTAAATCTTTTTATTTGTAATTTCGACTGGCTCTGTACTACTATTTCCTTTTTTAGTGCCCTTGACCCATTTCCAAAATAATTTCTTATTTCCTTCAAAATCCTTTCGCATTTTGTTATCTTCTTCTGCATTGATTTTACCCTTGCTTTTTCAACTTGTATTTTTACTTCTCTGTTCTTGTCCCTATAATCGTTTTCTAGTCTCATTCTCTCGTCATTGCCAAGATCTGTAATATTCAGCTTTCTTATATACGCTTGTTTTTTTCGTTAACGGCTACACGTATTACATCATTCCACCAAGCATCACTAGTCATTCTTCCTACAACCGCAATACTACACACTTCAGTTACACTCTATATCTTTATTGCGTATTAGCGTCTCCGAAATTGTCCTATCTAGGAGTTCGTTTATCTTATTATGAAATTCTATTCGCTCTTCCGGTTTCTGCAAATTCTCTATTTTGATGAGCGTCTGCTTCGTCTTTTTGGTTTTCTTTCTTCTCTATCCTTGACCTAGGTTCATTTATGTGACCCATATATCTCTCACTAGCTCTCTCAGTCTTTCATTAGCATCAACAAAGTCAATCATACTGTGGCTATCGCTTTTGCAGCAGGTGTACAAGTGGACCATTATATGCGTAAACCAATTATTTCTAATAAACAGGCTCTTTTCTAAACATAAGTTTGTTGCACTCCAACCAATCCTTTCATATCTCCTAGACAGATAATTCTTTCCCCGTGATCGCGAGTACCTGGAATATCATTTAAAATATCCGAGAGAGCATCTTTTATGTCATTCCGTTCACCATCAACTGGAGCGTATCACACTGTGATAAATAATCTTCTGATTCCCACATTCATTCCAACCCACAACAATCGGGGCGATACAAATTTCCAGATCTTGACATGCTTTCTTGCACTCTCATTCATAATAATCAGACCGACTTCTTGACTATCATATTATTCACTATCTACTCCTGACCATAGTTAGAGTGGGGTCGCGTCATGGAAACCCCCGACAAGACACATTCGTGGCAAGTCACATTGCGGCATCTCTCGTTCAGAAAATTTTAAAATCCAGAAAAATTGGCAAAAGTCACAGTGAGATTACTCGTAAAAATTATGTAGTTCACACCCCCACCCCTTTCCAACGTCTGGCGGGGGGAGACACCGTTGTGATTGGTCACAGAAATAATTTAAGGCACCCCAAGTGCATCACCGCTTCCTTACGTTCATTGCTTCTCGCAACTGTCTTTCAAGATCATTACATCTCTAGCAGTCCAAACATCCAGTTTATCGCCTAAAACTTTCCAGGGGGCGTACAATGTTTCAATCGAATCCGAGGTCACGCTATTGTTTTTATTATTCATTGCTTAAAGTATACACGAAACTAACAACTTGATACGACAAATGTACTTCGGCGACTACCCTTTTGAAACTTGATATTTATATTGTAATTTCAAATATAATTATTAATCTAGCAAAGAAATAGGTGAATTTTTTCATATACATAAAATAGAAATAACAAGACATACGATTTAAAAATATGTACTGCTTCATGCTCTTGTAAAAAGTTTCTCTATGATGAAATGCAAAACAACATGACAAGTATTCCCCATGGTGATCTTACAAATTAGAAAAAGAATAATTTTTATTAAACAGTATCATTTAATGGTTCACACATGCTGCTATATCACATACTAGAAATTTAGAACTAAATAGATTTTAATTTGTTTAATTAGGAGGATAATTAGGCCTGGTGGAATAGTGTAGGGTTCAGGTGTTCTAATTAATAAAAAATCGATGTATCCTTATAAAAGGAATAACAGACTTATTTCGAAATTTGTATATCAATCGGTGCAGGTGTGTCAAATATGAGAAATATATACTCGTATGCGCAGAAGTTATTTTTTTTACTATTTTTTATAGATTCCAAGAGGTTTGATACAAAACGGTGAAGAATTGGCTTAGATATCCAATACATGTACGATGACTGGCATTCTGTTGAGAAAAGATATTCGCTTTTTTTATTGGCGAAGATTCACTACCGCGAACCTTGATATTATAAAGTAAACATTTAGAAGTATTTCGCACTAATTCCGATTTACAGGGTGCATGAGATTTTGTTCAATACAACGCTTGGTTGTTAATGGTATGAGTGATCCATTCATTAATATCATGATGATTAAGATTAATAAAAATATCAGGATCTTTTCCAAACGTCTCTCCTCTCACTTCGGACATCACACCAACAAGGTGAGGAGCCATTAAAGGAGGAAATTGAACCACTAGAGGGCCTCCTAGATCCCCAATGCAAGTACCTCTTCTTTTGGTTTCATCAAGAGTGCAAATATCTCTATTTGAAATAAAAAATCGTCGGTCGTAAATACGCCTACACTCTGCTAGTGAAATTATGTACAATCGGGCTTGCATTAGTTTCTCAGGATATACAGCTTCGTGCCTGAAATGTGAACGGTAAGCACTTTGAGTTTCTAGAAATAATGTTAATTTGATCAATACAAAAAATATAGTGGCTGAAGAACAAAATTTGGGAAAAAGACTCGATATATCTTGGGTGTCGTTTTATAAAATGAATTATTGTCTTTCATACAATGTCTTTAGGACAGTTGAAAAATGCTTTCCGCGCTGATTTTACATCCCAGTCATTATCATCTTAAATCGAATAAAACAGTTTTATTTTGACTTAATAATAAATCATATTTTAATTACATTTTTTTCTATAGCTTCATAATGTTTAAAATATTTTCCGTAACTTACAATAAATTTCCTGGCTGTGAGCATCCCCAGCCACTAAAAATACCATACGCTATATGTGGTACAACTCCAAGAAAGAGACTAATTGGCCTATTCGGACTTCGGTGAAAGTCGAAATGTGGAGAAGCTTCAAGCAATACTACAATAATCAGTAAAAGAATTCGATTATAATAAATTATTCAATTAAAATTTAAAATTGAATTCTTGGTTAAAACTTTTTTTAAGTCAATCTATTTTAAAGAAATTTTTTTATTTCACAGAAGCCAAAAACATTTTTTTTTAATTACCTAGTGTTGGACTGGGTACCACTAATATTCTTTTTCTGATTCTGTGAAGATATCCGCTGTTTCTTGAGTTTGAACTAGATAGAATGGTGTAGGATCTCAAACCACTCCAAAAAGATCGAGTAACACAAGATCCAGGAGCTAACACAAATAAGGCCGATAGTATAGTACCTGCGCATCTACTAATATGATTTTTTCGAATATTGACAATATAGGGAGCATTTTCAATCGATATTTGTCGACCTGCGTCATCTCCATATTTATCTAGATTAATTACACGCTTTTGGCGAATGTGCAGATGTGAAGATTTCTCTGCAAGAATTATGTAAATTAATTTATTAGTAACATTTATTACGAACTGTAGTGGATTTATCAACTATTCTCCCTCCCCTAGCCCCCTTTACCTTAACCTTCACCTTGCCCTATCCACCCTTACATCCCCCTCGCGATCACTCCTCTCCTTTTTGGCATTTTCACAAACCCAACCACAGACCAGGATTTGGGGCTGCCCGAGGACACTCTGGAATGTACAGCCCTTTTTCAATTTTCTTTTTTCGTTTACAGAATTAAAAAGCAAAAAAACAGACAATACAAGTGAAAAGAGACCGGTTCTGAAATAATAAAAAAGTTTAGGGCAAGGTGCCTGCCCTAAAAATTGTTTGAATCAGGTCATGACCTTTTTGGCCTATAGTGTAAATACGACACTGAACAACCCTCCCAACACTAATTTCCCTCCTATAACTTCACCTCTGTCACACCAACTACAATTCATTTTCCCCTATTCTGCCCCTCTCTTCTTCCCAACCCCTCTAACTTCTGTATCACTACTGTCCCTCCCTATCTCGCCTAAACTCATTAATTCTTCTCCAACTCAATCCTTTTCCAACTCAATCTCACCCCAACTCAACCCCCTCTTCTTACTCAATGTACATGGGCGACAGCGAATGCGCATGTGCGGAGTACTATTATGGGCCCATAATGTCGCTCCTCCTGTTGTATACATCAGGAGTCTTCAGCGAGGGAAAATTTGGTCCTATTTACTCCAAAGCCAGATGTCTGGTTTCCACCACTACGCCTCCTCACTCAGTACGGAAAACTTCCGCCTCACTCTTACAGCTGAGTAGAGATTCGTGGTGGTGGAAACGGGACATGTGGCTTTGGAGTAAATAGAGCCGAATTTCCCCTCGCTGAAGAGGCCTGGTGTATATCATGCCTGCGTTACATAACAGAATATTGTATACTTTATGTAAGAAAGTATGATTTACAAGTCTATCATGTCTGACATTTGATTATAGGTTGACGCGTTCGATAATCGTACAGGGGCGACAGCGAATGGACATACGCGGAGAACAATTATGATCATCTGACGATCATAACGATTATGATCATCTGATGATCATAACGATTATGATCATCTGATGATCATAATCGTACTCCGCACCACGCCGCACATGCGCATTCGCTGTCCGTCCTCCTGTTGTATAAACGGCTACTTTCAGAACTAAAGAGTCGCTGATAAAGCGCGTAAATCCTGCCTGCGTTACAAAAACGACTTTATACCGCAGTTTGAACTGGGCATTAAAACTACGGTAGATAAACGTTTATTTTTCAGCCTGCTGGTCTTAAAAAATTGACTTGCTTACACTTCCATTTTTTACAGAATTTTCTTAAAACTAACCCTTAAAACTAACATCCTTCCACACCTTATCTCTAACGCCGCTCGCTCTTATCGCCCTGCCTTCCTCGCATCGCCTCGCACGCATGTCCCTACTTTCTCGCTTTGCCTTGCATTACCAAACTCTGCCTCCGCGGCTCATACCTAATACTTATCTACTATTTACAATATTTACATTCACTTATATTTACTTCCTCCTCTACTTACAATATTTCCTTCTCCATTCCTCTTCCTCCTTCCTTCTCTTCTTCTCCATCTTACCCAAGACTCCCTTCACCCATGCCACTGCCCTTTTGTCCCACCATTCATACACCATGCATCCATGCTTATCCCACTCCTTTCCAACTCTACATACGCCTACAACCAGTGCTCCACTCTTGCCTCCCCCTTCCTACATAGATCACACATCCTCTTTTCCCTAGCGAGCAAGAACCTATTAAAACCTTCTACGCACCCACATCTCATCCTCGCTATAAGCTCCTGACTTCCTTTCTCTCCTTTCTCACACAAATATTGCGCTCTCGCCCTTGGCATAATCCACATATAGTTCCCATTAAACATTGTCTCTCTTATTCTCTCTTCCCCTGCTGTCTTCTCTCTCTCTCCATGCTGTTTTTCTTAACCAACTCATATACCTTCCTTCCTTCCTCAAGGGCATTAAAACTGCGGTATAATACTATATCGTACATTAAGGCAGCGAAGTAATCTTTTTACGGCCAAGCGTGATATTGCGAAAATGCGAGGCCGTAAAAAGACTTCGCTGCCTCGGTATACACGATATTTTATCTAATAAGAGTATGTTTTCCGAGTTTTCTAATGAAATTACGTCTCAGGTATGAGATCAGTTTAGAAGGTCAAGCACCACGCAGAACCGTGCGTATGGGTCAAAGTAGCGAACGCGCAGGCGCGCGCATTTCCCGCGGACGATGAAATGCCCCACCATCAACAATGACCTACTTTGCTGCTCCATGCCACGCCCAGAAAGCGAAGAAAACATACTCGTGTTGCATTAAGTTTTTTTAAAGCAGTTGCTAAGATTAGCTACATAAAGTGCCACTCCACAGAACGAAGAAGAATGTCAAAAAGCGACTTTTTCACACCTATGCAGGAAAAAAGTTTTACGTAGTTTTAATACGGCCCCTCAGCAAGTGTAGGAACTTTTTTTATCGAAAAAACCTAGACTACTTCGAATCTTTTCTTAACCCTGAATCAAAGTATCGCCTTAGTTTTGCATTGATCGAGTTCGGTTTGAGTTTTTTACATTAAAAGACGAAGAAAATTGCCCTTATTTCATTATAAAAAATCAACAGAATCGGACGGATGAGAAATAGAGTAGAATAACAGAAAAAGCGAATTTCACTTACCAATACTTTCGTCTAATGAATCCGCAATTCCTTGCGACAAAACTCTACAAAATATTAGAAGACTCAAATAAGATTGTTTTTTCATGGTAAAACAAAATTAATTATCAATTATAAAGTAAGAATTCGCCCAACTGAAAGTACTAGAGTTATTTACATAACCTTGGCCAGCTAGGTTTGCGATTAAAACAGCTTCGAGGTATTATTTTATGGTCTTATTTTTTTACGTTATCTGTTAACATTGTAAATCTGCTGAATATGAAGATATGAAGATGGCTCTCTCATATTCAGAATTTAGAAATTTCATTATTAATGATTGAAATTAAACACATAATTTAATGTCCTGGGTCAATCCATTTCCTGAACGTTAGGAATTTAGGGGTTCTAGCGATTATTATGAAACTTTGTTTAACTTTAGTGTTGGATGAGTGAAGTTAATGTTCAAAATGATTTTCCAAAAATTTCCAAAATTCAGGGAGTTACAGGATTTTAAATTTTGAAACTCGACTGCTATAAAACATCATATCTCCCAACCAGCTGATTGAATTTTAATTATTTCTGCAGGTGTAGCGTATAATTTAAAAGCATTTTAATGCAATTTAAAAACAAAAAAATGTCAAAATGGGATCAAACAAAATTTGTTTGATTCGCATTTCCGCTCAGAAGCGTACCATTAATTTTTTTCAATATAAATATTTGGATTCCTCATCATTTTCTGCGCCGATGAAAAAAGAATTCATAACACTATTTAACTTACGAAAATATTAATTTGTTAGTGAATCCGCGCGACCTCACTATCCACGCGCAACGACAGACACAGTGCGACGAAATCAAATAACAGAGTTCAATATAACTTCTAAAACGCAATTCTTAATCGTTTTTTTATTAATCTTCTTTAAATCATATTGCCAGTAATTTACATTTGTTGGTATATGAAATTAACAAATAATATCAACTAACAAATGTTTATTACTAAGCTTTACGTATACCATCACTTAACAACAATTAAGATAAAAATTATTTCTTCTGCTTTTTGAAATCAGAAATCAGTTATATTATTATCAGAAATCAGTTATTGATTTATTGTTATTTTCTTTCGCCCACTGTGCCTATCGTTGCGCGCGTACAGCGAGAAGCGTGGCTGCACTCAAAAATTAATATCCTCAAAAGCTAAAGAGTGCCCATCATTTTTTATCAATTGACGCATAAAATTATAACGATTCCAAATATTTATATTTACAAAAATCAAAGGTACGCTCTCAAGCGAAAAATTAAATCAAAATTTTTTCTTGGGCCCGTTTCTGAAATTGTTATTGTTTTTAAATTGCTTTAAAAGTGCCTATAAATTATAGGCTACACCTGCAAAAGTCATTAAAATTCAATGAGCGTTTTTTTGAAATTTTGAATATTTTGTAAACCCATTTTAACCATGAACTTTATTCATCCAACACTACAGTTCAACCAAGTTTTATCAAAATTACTGTCGCTATCAGAGGGCCTATGACAAAGCCACCGAACGCGTCCTCGGATTGCGGATAGAGGGTGCGTGTACCAAGGATTTCTGTTGAATATGGTTACAATACTTAATAATCAGTCGCGGGCAATTGTCCAGGGATGGTCCCGAAGGAGAAACCCCCAAGCGGAGATGTAACAACCGTGCCGAAAGCTGAATGTTACCTGGGTGTAATGTCTTGCAGCAGTGAATCTGGGACAACGGGCGTCCTCACAGTGTATGCAGACTTATCCTTGCACGCGACGCTCTGCAAGGGTGGACGAACCCTTCCATTACCTGCTCGTAAGAATAACTTGCGTACCACCCAATTCAGTTGTACATGTGGTTCAAAACGGACTTGCTGGACTGCTACGATGCCAGCATTATCCCAGTTTTCAGCGACTTCACGGCACGCATGCACAATCTGTGGTGCTAGAAACAACCAGAGCTTCCGCACGTTTCGTAAAAGTTGTTGCGAAATCGCACTGCCGACCTCTCGCGAACTGGATATGAACACAAATCGATTCCCTAATCGCTCCACGAACAAGCCGCATACGAAAAGGAGGGAGCGACATTAAGACCAATAGCAGAAAGCAGGAATCCCCTGAGAGATGATGCCGATGTCAGGACATGAAGGAACATTAACATCCAGGTTCATCATTAGCCCCAACAACTGACTGAAATGGATACCGCTCTCCGTGAGGATCTCTCGGTGGAGTCCGACCTCTGGATCCTCAATTGCTCAGTTTAGGGTGCAGCGAGAGCTTTGGCTGATACAAATTGAAGGCTAAAACCGACAATGGATAACAAGACGAAAAGGCGTTTGCATCAACTGAACAAGAAGATTAACTGCATCCCGTGCGCCGTGTGTGATAGACTACATTACATCTAGTATGCCGTTCACGTTAAGGGTCCGAAATTTCGCCCACAAACTAAAGATCTACCATCACATACTGAACAAGTCAAAGCTGTTGACAATTAAGCAGCAGTTTATCGCTAACCCATCGCGCCTCTTCAGCGATCTCCCTGTTTCTGTCAAAAAGCCACTCGAGACCGGAGAGATCGAGACGATGGAAAGCGTTACTGATTTCATTCAGTGACCTACTTTATTCTGATTAGTCAGTGAGATTGAAGATTCAATTAAATTCAAATGAGTATGGATTTTTACTGTTGATATGTAAAAAATTACCTTGCTCACACCTCCATGTTTTACAGAATTGCCTCAAAGTTAATCCTTACACACTAACATTCATCCACATTTTAATACTATGACCGCTCACTCTTATCGCCTTGCCTTCCTCGCTTCACCTCGCACGCGTGTCCCTACCTTTCGCCTTGCATCGCATTGCCAAACTCTTCCTCCGTGGTTACTATCCGAAATACTTATATACTTCTCCATTTATCTTCCTTCTTGCTTCCCTGCTCCAACGAGTGTTCCACCCTTCCTTCCCGCAGAATGCATACATTCTCTCTTACCAGGATGCTAGAACCTATTAAAACCCTCCATGCAACCACATCTTAACCTTGCTATAAGCTCCTGACTTCCTTTCCTCCCTTTCTCACACAAAGTCCCTTCGGCTGAAACTTTCGGTCGTCGTAAAGTGAGTCTTTGCGAATAAAGTCCGCAGTGTTAAACGTTCGCGAAAAGAACTCAAGTGTGGATTGGGTATCTGCTGTATACTCTGTATCGCACTACCACTACTGAAAAGTGCTCGTGCACCTTTTCACTATTACAAACATCCGGTAGAGTTCCGTCGCTGCTCTGCGATAAACACGGATATCCAATCGGCCAGCAAACACCTCTTTCGCCCTTTCTTGTGTAGGAAGGTAACCGTAAGTTTTTGTATACTTATAATAATTACTCCTTTGTTATATTTAGAATAAACATAGTTCACACTGAATTTCACATGTTGTTTAAACACTGTAACCTAACACAGTCCACGTAGGGCTGAAAAGTGACTAACGATCCCATAAACAAATCATTGGTCAGGCCTTACCAACCTGACATAAAATTAGCACACTGTTACCTCACAATCTCGCACTTGAGCAAATTGCCCTCGCCTACTTGCTCGGGACGTAACAGCTGATTTTTGGTGGCAGCGGTGCGATCGCCACTTTTCGTTTAAATTCATTTTTTTTAATCCAAATTTAAATTCAGTGTTTCCCTAAAATCTCAAAATTTACATTTTCGGTTTTTACCAAATTTCTTCGAAAGATTTCGTAACCATAATTCGATCTAAGTGAAAACAGTAACAAAAGGGTATAAATTAATTAATTGGAAAATTTAAATCTTTCTAGATTTTGAACCCTTTTTCAACACTCAATACTTTGAAAGTGCAAATTATTGCGAATTTAAAGACAATTTGAAACTGTGGTACAAAAACTACAATTCTCAAAAAGGCAAGTCACAATACTTTATATCTTTAATTGCCTTTTATTCCAAAACAAGTTTGATTCCCTTGTAGGAATCTCTCTTTTACGGATTGATCGCCCGTGAATGAAACTCCTACAATAGATTCATTAATCACAAACTCAATCAAGTTTGAATAAAAGTTTAAACTGTAGCTTCAATCCATTAGACAGGAAAATTAGCTACAACATATTTCCAAATTTTATTCTAAAATCAATGTTTTAACCAAACGCGATTCTGAAATTAATGTATCTAGCCTATGAGATTTCGATCTGTCATTGCAGAATTAAATGCAATCATAGACCTCGAGTCTATACACTCAATGTGTTTTTTATCGTTCGTAAACGAAGAATAAGTGGCTAACCAGTACTGCCTTTTCTACTGAACCACGAAAGCGGTCGCTTGCCAGTGATAGGTACGCGTTACGATCAGACCGTTTACTTACATTACAGCAACGCTTTCAAACATTCGCGGCTTATAGAATTTGCAGTATTTTATTAAAGTGACTAACCAAAGTCAATCAAAAAAGAGGTTCACGCACAATTACCATTAAAAACACCCCTCAAGCAAACGCTGAAATAAATTCACTCAAACTCTTTTATTCGTTCCTTGTCTAAGCGCAACTGTCTAACCTTTATCGCTTTTTCTACTAAACGCGCGATTATGGTCAGACAATCCACTTGTATTATGACGAATATCTGAGTGAACGCAATAATAACATCACACCCTACAACAGAATTCATTTCTGAGGTTGCTTCATGAATTGAGTATCTTCACAGTTATTGAGCTATCTCCTCTCATTGATATTACCCGTTTTAAAAGAATTTGTATTATAAATTCATCACAACTTTTACAAAATGCCTAACAAGAACGATCAAACCCAATTATTGGGCGATATTAATCGCACTCTCAGTGAAGCCATCATGACATCAATGGCTGAGTGTTTTGCAGTACAACAAGGGGTAGTGAATATCCCTAGTTGCGACGGCAAGAACATGCCCGTCAGAGATTTCATCCAAGATATCATGAACGGTGAATCTTCGGTACCAGGTAATTGCGCAGCACATTATCTTAAAGCCGTTTTGGCCCAGTTGAAAGACGTGGCTCGAGACAGTATGATGGAAAAAGTTTTAATACAATCAAGGATTTAGTAAACCATTCGAAACAACGTTTTGCCCCCCGTACAACCTATTCTTGGTACTTGCACGAAATCTCAACTATTAGAATGAGGCGAGAAGAAGACGTGAGTGAATTTTTTGATCGTGTTGTTCTTTTAAGATCAGGTGCTCAAGCCGCCCCCAAAGATAAATATCCCAATGTAGAACAACCTTTAGCTCCTTTGAACGATTGCGCTCTTGAAGCATTCAAGAGAGGTTTGCCAGATAGCACTTCAGGATTAGTGGTAGCACGCAACCCCTCTAATTTGGACAATGCTTCAAAAGTGGCACTAGAGTACGAAGCGAGACAACAGATGAATCCTTATTACACAAACTACTATTACGAACCGAGGAACTATCAGCCTAATTATCCAGGATCAAGGGACCGTAGCCTCAGTCCGCACGTCCGTTTCGCGACAGCCCCCGATTCCTTCAGAAATTGGGATCAGAAACCATAACATTCCGGGATAATAAAACGTCCTTATTCGCCGGGAGGTTCAATTTATGCTAGCGAAAGCAAGCCCCAGTATTCAGAAAATTATATTCCTACCAGACAAGATAACTATACGCAGCGCAATCCGTATCATACATATCCAGATACTTCAACACAAAATAATGGATACTCAAACTCCAATTATTCTAGGAGTGCAAGTTATACTCCGCCCCGTGCGCAATCACCTAACCCAATTACCAACGAGCATTAAACTACAACGCCACTCGCCGTACAGACACACCGACGGGCGAGACGAAGGAAGAGCGTCAAAAGAGCGTACGTATGTGAATGACACAAGAAAGATTCACCGCACTAAACTCAGTAGAGAGTCCCCAGTAATAGAATTTGTTTCTTCCAATTTTATAAATACAAAGGCATCATTTTTTATCGATACCGGTGCTGATATCAATATCATAAAACTAAGCTCATTGAAAGATCTATTGATAACCGAAGACGAATCCATATACATAACAGGAATTACGACCATTCGGATTCCTACTATAGGTACTATAAAGTTACCTATAGATTATCTATGTTGGTCTTTACTAGATTGGTCACGTCACAGCGAAGTAATGTGGCATTTAGTCCTCTAGAGAACTAAGTAATGCCATGCGCATCCACAATCTACTCCTTCTCCCTGGAACTGCGCATCGCAACTTGGATTATTCTAAACGAACCTGTAAATCGCATGTTCCGGCGCGGGTATTGGGGAAAGCATTGTGTGCAACAAGCGGCATACAGCGTCGATTACCAACGAGCAATCTAATCATGCGACCAAATAAGAAACTATCGATTATTATTATCGATTAGCATCTCTATCCTGTGCATCCTCCATCCAGTTTAAGTAATCATGTCCTAGTTCTTTTAGATCATCCCTTACATTTTTCTCCCATCTGTTTCTCGGTCTGCCTAGAGGTCTCTTACCAGTCGGTTTCCCTCTTAAAACTTGTGCCACTGTTCTTTCATTGCCCATTCTTGCTACATGCCCCGCCCATCTTAATTTACGCGCTTTCATCACTCTATTAATATTTGCTGACCCGTAGAGAGCATGCAGCTCATCATTATGCAGTTTTCTCCATTCACCGGTCTCTTTGTCCCTCTTTGAACCATAGATTTTTCTAAGTACTTTATTTTCGAAAACTCTAAACCTATTCTCCTCTCCCTTCGTCAGCGCCCACGTTGCACACCCGTACATGACGACCCGCATTATTAACGTTTTGTAAATTCTTACTTTGATTTTTCTGGATTATTATTATTATTATTATAGACCCGAGGTATTTAAACTCGTTAACCCTTTTGAATTTCATATAATATCTTTGGCTTTTGTGATCAGGATTTCTGCATTTTAGCTACGGTTTCTTTATCATCCCCTAGTAAGTCGAGATCATCCGCATACCCAAGAATTTGTATTATCCCATTGAGGGTAGCACCAGTCGGATTCGCTTGTACTTGTCTGACCACGTATTCTAAAACTAAGTTGAAAAGGGCGCACGAAAGTGCATCGCCCTGTTTCAGGCCATCGCGGATCGAAAACTCTTCAGATAAACTTCCGTTTACACGTATTCTACCCCTACTTCCGCTTAAGCAAATTTCGATAAGTCTAACTAATTTTCTTGGTACACACAAGAACTCTAGGATCCAGTACATTCGTGCGCGTATAATAGAGTCGTAAGTTTTTTTGAAATCGATAAATAGCTGATGTACTACTTCATTACATTCCCATTTCTTTTCTAACAGTTGTCTAATTGTAAACATTTGATCGCTTGTAGATCGGTTTCGGCGGAATCCACACTGGTAATCCCCAATGATTTCCTCGGCAAAAGGAGTTAGTCTACTTGAGATTACATTGGACAGGATCTTATAGCACGAAGGCACAAGTGGAATTCCCCGATAATTGTTACAGTTTGTTTTATCGCCTTTTTTAGAGATGGGAATAATAATAGCGGTATTCCATTCCTCCAGCATGCGTTCTGTTTTCCAAACTGCGCGTATTAATTTATAAATTTGCCTTGTGAGGCAAGGGCCTCCATTTTTTATAACTTCTGACGTTATGTCGTCGATGCCCGCGGCTTTGTTATTAATAGATCGGCAGTGTGGATTTCACCGAGATTAACTTCAACGGGGGCTTCGCATACATTTAATAGCTTATCGAAATAGTTTTTCCATAAATTCAGTCTCTCTGTCGCATCGGCTACTAGATTGCCATTTTCGTCCCTCATTACTTCCGTTCTACTTTGAAAGCCTTTCCTTATAAAATTGATTTCCCTGTACATCTCACGCGGGTTATTTTGTTTACCATGCGTTTCTATTGCTAGTATTTTATTCTTTTCGCACTCCCTTTTCTTGGATCTATAAAGCCTATTTGTACTTTTACTAATCTCGAGATACTTCTTATGTGTTTGATCGCACTTATTTTGTAAACTAATTAGTTTGGCCTTCCGAAGTTTTTCAAACCAAACTTTGCACTCTTCGTCAAACCATGGTTTGCTTTTGGTTACTTTCTTTAAACCTATAGTAAGTTTCGCGGCTGTCTTTATCGCCTTTTTCATATTGCTCCACAGGGTTTCCGAGTCCTCCTCGTAATTATCGTTATCGTCTCTCTGTTCTTGGAGAGCGTCGAAACTATCAGAAATCTCAACTTAATAATTTAATGTTTCTGTTGGTGTTTTAAACTTATCTATATTGAAACGAACTGTTGGCTCTGTGCGGCTTGTTTTCTTACTTAACGCTATCCTAGATCTTAGTTTCACTATCACGAGAAAGTGGTCTGAATTTAAATCCGCTCCCCTGTACGGTCTTATATCGAGAATGTTTGTATGACATCTTCTGTCAATTAGAACGTGATCAATCTGATTGTGAGTGATACCGTCTGGTGATGTCCAGGTGGCCTTATGTATATTTTTATGCTTGAAATATGTGCTTTTGACAACGAGGTTCTTTGAAGCTACAAAGTTTATTACTCTAGTTCCATTATCATTACTGACGTCACGCAAACTTTCCGACCCTATTGTAGGCCACAGGTCATACGTTGAGAACTTGTCAAAAACCTGTTTGCTGAAATTACCCTTTAGTACAATGTATGATAACCGATCGTTAATGAATTGAATATCGATAACCGCTTGCGAAATTCGTTTATTAATGAGAAAACCGGTTCCCAGTCTGAACCCCTTAGCTCCCCCATAGTGAAAAGTATAGTCATCCTTAGAAATTGACGCGAAATCGCCCGGCCAGCAGGTTTCTTGAAGTGCTATTAAGTCAGTATCGTATTTGATTGCTATCTCAATGAGTTCGCTAAATCCGCCAGTATTTAGACTACGCGCGTTCAGAGTTCCCGCCCTTAGATATTTTACGGTAGTTTTTTGTTGTTGCAAGTTAGCCATGGTAGTTTCGTGGAAATCCGCACGTTAGGATCCTAATCCGATCGTAGGTGAATCCAGCGTCCCAGGAGTGATAACACCCATACCTCTCTGGGTCTAAGTATGGAAGCTTTCCGACTTTGACAAGGACCGTGTCAACTTGTCGTCAGACACATTACAGTTTCATCCTCATATCCTAACATCCCCCTGCAAGGCAGCGCGCCTACTGGCATCAATACCCTTTTGGCCCTATACAGGCGAATCATTCCACACATCCCTTGCGGGCAGTGTCATCGCTGCGGTGTCCAATGGGGCAGCAGGATTTTTCCCTTACAAGATTTTTAGTTTTGGTTCGGGTAGTGTTTCTAGGTGAATACACGCTGCCCCTCGGCTTGCCCGAACCCACCCATTGCGTATGAACGCGAATGGGTGAGTCCTCCCAAGCCATGGTTGTCGTGTACCTATTTTTTACCAGTGTGGGCTCACCACACCGACGACTCGTTCCTATCGGCTGTCCGCGACTGCTTATTCTTTTATTCGCAGTTAATGAGAATTTTCGAATTCTCAGAGTCCCTAAAAAACGTTGAATTGCATTTCTGTCTATTGACATCACTTTCGACAGCTTTCCTGGGGCACCCCTATTCTCCACAAGTTTTCAAATTAGACCTAGGGGTGGTTTCAACAAGAATTTCCAGATAAATGTCAAAAATGAGAATTTTCAAAGTATCAAATAACCCAAAGACTATTAAAAATGCATTTCTGACTATTGACAGTTCTTCTGACAGTACTCCTGATGCACCCATATTACCCCAAAGTTTTCAAATTAGACCTAGGTGTAGTTTCAAAAACTATTTCCAGATAAATGCCAAAAAAGAGAATTTTCAAAGCATCAAAGTCCCCACAACATTTTTAATTGCATTTCTGACTTATGGCAACACCTCCGACAACCTTTTTAATGCACCCCTATTTTCAACAAGTTTTCAGATTAGACCTAAGTGTTGTTTCGAAAAGAATTTCCAGATAAATGTCAAAAATGAGAATTTTCAAAGTATCAAAGTCCCCAAAAAATTTGTAATGATAATTCTAACTGTTTATGTCGCTTCCAGAAATCTTTCTAAAGCACCCCTATTATCTTTCTTTTATTTTTTTCGTTGGCGATTGCTTTCAGAGTACATATTCGCGTGACGCGTGACTTCGTGGCAGCGTGATGTACTTCAGTTTGCTATTCTTTCGTTTCTTCTTTCATTAGCACGATGTGCTAAATTTACTCTCGTTCAAAATTTACCTATTTTTATAAAAATTTGTGTTTTTTTTTTTTTAATTTTTTTTTAAACTGAAAACTTAACCATATACTGAAATTTACAGTTAAAAATGTTTTTTTTTTAATTGAAAATTCGTCTTTTTGGCAGAAAATTATTCTTCTTATTTGAAAATTCATCTTTTCGCTTGAAAATTAAATTTGTTTTTGTTGAAAATTCAACTATATTGTTGAAACTCTTTTTTTTTGCTTCAAAAGGTTTGAAAATGGTGAAAAGTTTACCGATTTCGTTGAAAATTATTTTTTTACCCGAATATTTAAATTCCATTATTTTGAAAATGTATCTTTTTCAGTTAAAAATTCGTTTCATTCGTTAAAAATTGAACTATTTTGTTGCAACTTCTTTTTACGTTTTAAAATTTTTGTTTTTACTGAAAATTAAACTATTCCATTTTTGGTTAAAAATTTATCTTTTTCAGTTGAAACTTCAACTATATGGTTGAAATTCCATATATTTTGTTGAAAATTCGTTTTTTTTTGTAGAATATTATTCCTCTTGTTTTAAAATGATTGAAAATTTACCAGTTTTGTTGAAAACACTTTTTTTTAAATTAATTTTCTAACTATACCATTTTTTGTTTGAAAATTCATCAGCTTGGTTGAAAATTCATTTATTGAGTAGAAAATTCAAATATTTTGTTGAATCTTCGTTTTTTCTTTGGTTAAAAAATATTTTTATACTGAAAATTTAGTTATGCCATTTTTAGTTAAAAATTTATCTTTTTTAGTTGAAAATTCAACTCTTTTTCCAAGTTATTAAAAAAATAAAGTTTGTCCCATGCAATTTGTATTATTGTTTGGCCCTTAGCGTGCAGAAATCTTGGATTTCTCCCACTCGACCTAACCGCACTGCAGTTTTTTTAATTTTATTTAAAATCAGTAATTTATTTGTGAAGAGTACAGTCAAATAATTAATTTACCTTGCCATTACGAAACATTTTTTGTATTATATTTTAAAACATGATAGACGTTTTTTAAATAAAAAAAAGTTTTTTCAAGCTGAAATATTGTCTAGAAATAAATAAAACAATATTTTGATGCAACACTGAATGCTTTTGATATATTTTTTTAGTCATACAAATATTTAAATTACTGAGAAAAAAGAAGTATTATCTGTTTGTTCCGTTTGTTCTGAAACTTATATAAATATAATTTTTATAAGATTCTTGAAAAAATTAACAAAGATTTTTCAATATTTTAGATGTGTCAAAAAAGAACCTAGAAGATTTTCAAGACATTTTTTTATTTCACGGGATCTTACTTTTAGAAGTGTGGAAGGAATCCAAAACTATTTGATAAATTTTCGGAAATGTTTCTAAGTTTAAAAAAATTTTTAATCTATTCAAAACCTCTTAAATTCCTCAAAATATTTTTAACTGGCTCGAATTTTTCTTAAAATTTTGAAAAATCATTAAAAATGTAAAAAAATTGCCTTAAAATCTTCCAAATTTTCCCAGAAATTTAAAGAAAATTTTTGTATTCTCTTGAAATCTTCCAAAATTCTTTTAAAGCTTCTAAACTTTTTGTTTGAAATCTTCAAAAATCTACATTTTGTGAAATCTTTTGAAGTTTGAAATCCTTTTTGAATCTCTTCAAATCTTATCAATATTTCTTGAATTTACTCGAATTTTTTTATTGTTTAATCTTACCAAATTGAAACATTTTGCTTTAAAATACTCTACACTATTTTTCGAAATTTTAGGATATCGTTTGAAATGTTTTGAAATTTTTTTCAAGTTTATTCTTCAAAATAAACAATAATTTAAAATTTCCCCAAGAATCATAAGAAAATTCTATTTTTTTAATCCTTTCAGTATTTCTAAACCTTCTAATCTTTTGAAATTATTCAAATTTTTTCTGAATTTCTTTTAAATTCTGCAAAATTAAAAAAATCTCCTTAAAATCTTTCAGATTCTTCTTTGACAATTTTGAAAATCTGTTGAAATGTTTTTAAATCATTTTAAATATCCTCTTTAAATTAATTTTTCAAAATAAAAAATCATTTTAATTTTTCTTAGATACCTAATGATTTTTTTTCATTTTCTTGAAACCTTACAAAATTTTTAAAATATCTTCATAAGTTTTAATTCTTTTTGAATCGTTACAAAACTTCTAAATATATTTTGATCTTACTCAGATTTTTTCTAAAATGATCTGATATGGCAAAATTACCAAATTTTGCTTGAAAATCTTTTACACTCTTTTTACAAATTTTAGGAAATAATTTAAAATATTTTGTAATCTTTTTAAATTTTCTCTTAGAATGCATAAAAAAAATCATTTGAAATTTTTCCATAAATCGTAAGAAGATTTTTTTCATTCTCTTGACACCCTGCCAAATTCAGTTTACCTAAAAATTGTTTAAATCCTGCAAAATAACAAAATTGTCTTGAAGTCTTCCATATTCTTTTTCCACACATTTTGAAATCTTCAAAACTTAAAATTATTCTTTTCAAATAAAACTTAAACTATTTAAAATTTTATCAGAAATCTGAAAAAAATTATTCTCCTCAAATCTTTCAAAATTATTTTAAAAACTTCTAAATTTTTTTCGAATTCTTCGAAATAAGTTTTGGCCTATAATTTCATTTTTCTTATCTCTCTGAAAATGTAAAAAAGGTTACAAATTATAGTGTGGTAGCAAAATATTAAGAACATAATTATTTCCCAATGCTAAACATTTATTTACAATTTACATTTTCTCGTTTTTGACCACAATGTGTTCGATATTTTCGAGATATTTAGTAACCTCGTTTTTTGTAAATAGGACATGCAATTGAAAATGTTACGTAATCGGGAAAAAGTACCCTCCCCCACGTAACAGAGCGTAACGAAACACGAACCCCCTCCCCCTTTGTAATGTTACGTAATATGTGAACGATCCCTAAAAAAACTTGATTTACACGTGTAATAGTTTCAAATATGCGCGCCATTTACAGCCAATGAGCCTGTCGATGCAACGTATGTGCAATTCAGATACCTAATTTTTTAGTTGAAAACTCAACTTTTTGATAGAATCTTCTTGTTTGAAAATTCATCTTTTTGGTTGAAAATTTAAGTATCTCGTTCAGACCTCCTTTTTCTTGGTTCAAAATTATTATTTTAACTGAAAAGTGAACTATTTCATTTTTTGTTACAAATTTTTTTTATTTGCAAATTCATTTCTTTCAATTAGAATTTAATTATTTTATTGAAAATTTGTATTTTGTTGTTGTTGTTGAAAATTAATTTTTGAACTTAGAAATTAAGTATTTTATTTAAAATTCGTCTTTTTTGTTTAAATTCAAGTGTTTTTTATTTAATATTAAAATATTTTTTGGTTGGAATATCAACTATTCAATTTTTCGTCGAAAATTCATCTTTTTTGGTTCAAAGTTATACTACTTTGTTAAAAAATAATTTTTTTTTTTAATGCATTAATTTAGTTGAAAATTGGAAAATCAAACGAACTTACCTGGAAGTGAAGTTCGATTTCAATTATATGAGTCGTCTCGTCCGAATAGGTCAAATATGTAGTAACGTTAGTTGCTCGGTCCATTCCACAGATTTTTAAAGCTCGCGGCAAGAATTTTTCCTCTGGTTTTGTCTAGGTGGCGCTTTCCCCACTCCGAGAATCTCATTACTTATAAAGCATAAACTCGCAACAATGAAGGCAAGGGAGGGAAATTGATAGGGTGGGTTTGACCTATTCGGACGAGACGACTCATATAATTGAAATCGAACTTCACTTCCAGGTAAGTTCGTTTGATTTTCCAATT
>CAKNYM010034624.1:0-11497 GCA_932195095.1 Andricus curvator
AACGAAAAATGTAATAATTGCTATTTCAATGAAAAAATTCTAATTTGTAATCAAAAACAATTGAAATCAACCTTCAAAGAATGAGATTTCAACCAAATAAATAAATTTTCAAATAAAAAAATTTTTAATGAAGAAAATAGAAAAATTTCAACAAAATTATAATTTAAGGTGAAAAATATTTTTGTATACAAAATACAAATTTCGAATAACTTTTTTTTGTGTATTTTAAGCTTCTTTGAATATAATTTTCATATAGGATTCTTGACAAAATTTCACAAAATTTTTCAATATTTCAAATATGTCAAATAAAAATTGCAACAAAAAATATAATTATCAACCAAACACTAACTGAGATATTTTTATAATTTCATTCCTGAAATCTATTCCCTTAGGTCAAACATGGTAGAAAAATCTCGTAAAATTTAAAAGATGACCAACTATTTACAAGAATTTTTAAAATAAAAATCAATGTGTATCATATTCAAATAGAATGTAAGAATATTCATAAAAGTTATTAATATTTTTTCATTTTTAAAATTAATTTATACAGAGTACAGTTTTTATTTAAAATGTCGCGACGGTTTTTTGTACCATGCTTGACCCTATCAGGGCAGAATCAAGGAAAAATATTCTGAAAATATTTTCATTAGTTATTAAAATACTACAAAGACTTACCTTTAAAATTGTTTTGTCCTTTAAAAATCATGAAATATTTCTTTATAAAATACATTTTGTTACAATTATTTTACAATTATTCACAATTAATTTCCAATTACAATTATTTCACAATTAAAATAAAATTGTAAAAACTAAATTTTGTAATGTTGAGATAAATATTTTAAGACATTGAAGGTTTTATAAAGTTTTTATATATTAAGAAAGCATATACAGTAAAAATGTTGATTAATTTAATAAATTAAAAATAATAATTATTTATTATCATTTTAACTTTACAATATTTAAAATCGATTGAAGAATAAAACATAAATAATGAAAAATGAAACCACTTGAAAGTGATAGATATTATTAACCTAATTTTAAAATCCCATGTACAATATTCAATATATTTGTATTTTATAAACCTCGAGTTTTATAATGTATTCCCTGTGGAATCAACTCGTCTAAAACATTCCATAAGAATTCCTGAAAAACATAATCATTAAATATTTCAAGACTTCATTGCATGTATTTGAAGTCTTTCCTTTAGGTGTGAATTTTTGAAAACAAAAATCAACCCAAACCTCCTAATAGCCAACAAGTCAACGAAACCGAATCGTGAAGTCGGGCGAACTCGGCCCGAGCTTCGGGTTCGTGCTCGTGCTCGTGCATTTTCGGCTTTACACAAGGCTGGCCGAGTTGAGCAAAGTGGGGGAACCTTCCCCATCCATTCTTGGCTCGCTTTTCCTCTCGCCAATTTTTAGGTCGTTTTTGCTCTCGCGCGTTTTTACTTCGCTTCTACGTACGTTTTATTTTTCGTTCGCTTTTGCTCTGAGCGTTTCATTTTATTAATAATATTTCAGGAAAACCATCCCATCGATTTATATTTTAATCCTACTTCGACGAATTTTCAAAATATATAAAAATAATAAATATCGAAAAATAATTATTAAAGTTAATTTATATTTACAGGGAAAATGTAGAAAATATCCTCCGAAAACTTAAACTAACTATTTGAATAGAATCGTCTGCACAAAAAAAAAATAAAAATGTTTATTTTAAGCTAATATTTTAACCCGAGAATACGGAAAGTTTTAATTGGGAATGCTGGCGTTGAGAACCCTGTGTACGAGCGAGAGAGAGGCGAAGGAAGCGTCATTGGCGTACGTGACTAAAGAAACCTTCTCTCGCTTGATCACGCGTTGGCACGTGCTGGGAAAAACCCGCCGGGCGGACGCGTCAGCTACGTGACAAAAGAAGGGTCCGCTTCAGGCCAGTTTGTCAAATTGTTATGACTCACTCAATAAGGGAGAAAGCAAGCTCGTCGAGTAAACACGGATGTTTACGATCTAGGCGTAAAATTTTCCACTTGAGTTTTGCTTTGAAACTCAAGCTGGGAAACTACGTGACTAAATCGCTTAGTCCGTGGTTCTCAATTTTAGGCCTACTGGCTTATATCCTGGTAACCAATCAACATGAAAGAAATTACTCATTTCTTGAGATATTAATTCCAGATAGTTTAATTTTTATACATTTTCATTTTAAACAACAGAATTTTCACTTTATGATTTTAAATCGTTCAATTTTTAAATCTTACTTTAGAATTATTATTTATTCAAGAAATATTCCAATCGAATATTTTTCATTCTTAAATGAATTTTTCTTAATCTGCAACTGAAAAAAGTTCAATTTTCAAATGTTACATGAAAAATTTTAAATTTTGAAGAAGAATGAATAACAAAATTGCTATAATTATATTATTATTATGTGCGTGATTGTACAATTGCAAGCGTTCCAATTCAAAATTGTTCTTTTATATTTTAGTTTAAAACTTTAAAATGCTCAATTTTTCGGATCATTTTCAAATAAAAAATAATACAATTTTCAATAGCTACGCGGTCTTTAATTTTAGAAATTTTATATTCATTTCTTTTATTTACATTTTAGAAACTATTTTCTCATATTTTCATTGTGCTGAATCTATTGTGAAGGTATTTACTTTCGAATTGTTAGGTTACAAATCCTTCAAACTGAAAATTGTGCAACCAAAAAGTCGTTAATTTGATATTTCACGATTTTAATTAATTTAAAAAATCAGACAATTTTGTGCGTTAAAAATTAAAATAAAACAATGTAGAATATTTGAATCTGAAATTATAAATTAAAACCAAGTATCAACGCCTTCAGTATGAAATTTTCCATTTTTCAAAAATGTATTAGCTAAGTTCTTCTGATATTGTTAATACGTGAATTTAAAACCACACCGTTGTGAATTTTAAAATTGGTAACCTCTAAAAATTAATAGATCTCAACCAATTTTGACCAATTTTTGATTTGAATGTTATTGAAATTTCGAAGATTACAAATATATTATCAATAAGTATTATATTGAGACAGTCCGTTCTATATTCTTATTAAAATTAAATCACGGAGCTGCGGGCGAATATTTATATTGATACGCCTCTGATTCATAAGTGGACAAGCAATATGCTGCTTGATTGTCAGCAGCTTTGACTTGTTTAGTGTGTGATTCAAGATCCTCAGTTCTTGGGCGACCTTTCGAACCCTTTCCGTGAACGGTCTACCAGAGTTTGTGTAGTCAATCACACATTGAACACGGGAGGCATTCTGTCTTGCTCATCCAATCTTCTTGTTCAGTTAATGCAAGCGTTTTTTGGTCTTTTGATCCATCGTCGATTTTAGCCTTCGATTTGAATCAGCCAAAGCTCTCGCAGCTCCATAAACTGAGTATTTGATGATCCAGAGGTCGGACTCTTGCGAGATATCTCTACGAAGGGAGGCATCCATTTCAGCCAGATCTTGGGGCTTAGGAGGGACTTGCATGCTAATGTTCCTCCTTGTACTGAAATTGCGATCATCTCTCAGAAGGTGCCTGCTTTCTGCGGTTGGTCTTAATGTCGCTTCCTCATCTTCGTCTGCAGCTTGACAAAGCAGCGGTTGGGGAAGCGCTCCGCGTACATATCCATTTTTCCGGAGGTAGTCGGCTTGATTTCGCAAAGACTGATGCGAAACGTACTGAAGCTCTGGGAGTTTCTGGCATCACATAGTGTGCATACGCGCCATAAGGCCTCCGCGAACAGGGATAATGTTGGCATCGTAGCAGTCTAGCACGTCATCCCTGAGTTGATCCGTCCACTCAATGTGGGCGTTTCGCCGGATCGTCGTCGTGTTTCTATCTAAATTATTTTCAGCACCCCGAACTCTAGGATGATCGGCATTGTTTTCCGACCCATTTTCAGGTGCTCTGCGCGTTCGATCGTTTTGAACCGCATCTACATTTTGGTGTTTTGGTGATTTCATTTTTGTTCCCACGAGCAGCTAGGGAAAGGATTCGTTCATCCTTGCAGAGCCCCGCGTGCAAGGATAAGGCTGGTACTCCGAGAGGTCGCCCGTCTCTCAAAGTCACCGGTTACGACACCTCACCCAGGTGCCATTCAGCTTTCGGCACGGTTGTTACGCCTTCGCTTATTAGTTATTCCTTCGGGACCATCCCTGGACAATTGTCCGCGACTGCTTATTAATCATTGTAACCATATTTAGCAGAAACCCTTGGTAGAGGGACCCTCTATCCGCAACCCGAGGACGGGTTCGGTGGCTTTGTCATAGGCCCTTCAGTTCTATTCCAAAGGAATATGATATTATTTATATATATATATATATATATATATTTATTTATTTATTTATTTATTAATAAATGTCTGTGATCATTGTAATGACTCTTCACTCCGTTTGAAGACGGAGACCTTGCTGTGCATGATTGCATCGTGAATTTTTGATTAAAAGTTTGTGGGGAATTTCAAAACTAAAAAATATAAATGTGATTTTCAGTAACGACTTTGCACCCGATTTGAATATTAGGACCTTGTTGTGCGAGTAAATTTAAATAAAGATAAAATTAGGCTTTCTTGTAACGACTTTGCACCTTATTTAATGATGAGGACCTCGTTGTGAAAGTACATTTAACGAATCATAGTAACGTTGTATGTGTAACTTGCATTGTAACGACTTTGCACTTTATCTTACGATAAAAACCCCGTTGTGCATGGTAACACTAGCCATGGAAATTTGAATGTGAAACTTTGCTTTGATTTTTTTTAAAGAATGGAGCCAGAAAAGAATTCGTAACGACTTTGACATTTATCTCACGATAAACACCTCTTTGTGCGAAGGAACTTTCAGTTCTTGATTTTCTGTTGGAGGAGAATCCATTTATTTGTTTCTATATGAGAACAATTTTATAAATAAATTCAAGTCACCGCTTGAGTACGCAAACATCTCTCGCTTGAGTGAATCCATAACCTTTCGCTTTTCTTTCAAATTACGATTTGAATTTCAGTGATAATTCTAATTGTAAGAATTAATCTTACTGGATTTCAGATTATTTAATCCTCAAATTTAGTTGCAAAATGTTTAGGGCTAGTTTTAATGTCCTTTCAGTATTGAAATCAACTTATATCGTTGGTTGCAATTTACCGGACAGGAAAAAGTAAACGCAAATTGAACGAAACTCTCAATGAAAATGAATATCATTGAGATAAGTTTAAAATACAACACTATCATTACTAAAAATATATATAATTTTTGGTCAATTTAAGACCTTTCACTGAAATCAGCCAACTGTAGTTATAATTGAATTGAGGATATTGGTAAATACAACATCGATCCTTGGTTAGAAAAATGATAATGTTACGATATCATGAAAGATGAGATAGATTTTTGTACTGAAAAGGATAATTTCTTTCGGACAAAATCCTTGTCATTTTCACTGTTCAAAATTAAATGATTTTAAATACTGTGAGACTTGGCATTTTTTAATTCTAAAAACTTTGAAAATTATATGTTTTATAATTGAAATCTTTCAAAATTAATGAATTTGATCTTGAAGCATTAAAAATTAAACAATTCCAAGCTTTGTTTGAAAACGGAAGGATTCGTAAATTAGGATCTTGGAATTAAGTCGTTAAGAATATTTAATTTTCAAATGGTGCGTTCCTATTTTAAAAATTATATCAATTCAATCTAAAGTGCAGAAATAAAAATGTAGGAATTCATGTTGAAAAATAATTAGGTAAAATATAAAACAAAATCCAGTAGTAGAATACCCTCCATCTTTTATATTTCGTATTAATAACGATGTTTATACATATAATTTTCTTTAATATTCTACAGAAATTCTGCCGATGATAATTTTTGTCAATGCCTAATTACCAATTATATTTGAATCAAAAAGTATAAATGACGTTATTGGAACTAAAAATTTCATTTTCAGTCAGAATTCCGAATAGAACATTGACTCATCAAAGACCTATTTGCTTCGCAAGGTACGAAATGCAAATAAAAAAAACAGTTGATATTTATAAACGACTAAATAAATAAAAAAATAGGTGTATAAAAAACTGCATGAAGCAAGAATCGAACCCATTAACTTTTGGCCGCGAACCAAAAGCGCTGCTGCTTCAGCTACCGGCCAACGAAAATTATTTTTCGCTAAACTCTATACGACTTATAACGACTATTTCCAAGTTGATTTTCTCGAAAACTTCAAAAAAGCGCATATTAATGCTTTATAAAATTAATACTTAGGTAATGAGCTTTCATTGTAAAAATTGTAGACCGAAACTAAAATTTTCAATTAGCTTTCTTCCGTTGATAGCTGTTTTAGCTAAATTTTCCGGTCAACCACTGGCTGAATTAACCGTTTATGATCGATTGGCATTTTTTAAACGATTAATTGGTTCATCAAGTTAGGGGAAGTTATTAAAAATGAGAGAGAGAGTACGGAAGGGGATGTAATAACTGGGGAAGGGTAGTGGGGAAAGCAAAAAGGGAGGGTATTAAAGGAGGGAAGATGGGGAAGGGGAAGGGGGAGATGGGTGAAGTGTCATTTGGAGTAGGGTTGTAGTGGAGAAGTAGCGAAAAGGTGGTTTGACCGACAAAATTCACTTCTTAATAGGCTACGAAACCTATTTTGTTGAAAATGAATTTTTTTGCTGAAATGTTGATTTGACATCCGAAATCTTTGACAATCTTTTTAATTTTCTGAAAAATCTTAGGAAAATTATATTTATACAACCTCAAACAGAAAACTTACAAAATAAATAGTCTAACAAAATATCTCGATAATCGAGCACTCGTGATAAAAAAGGAAGGAAAGAGTTAAGTATAATTTCACGTGTGATGATTATTTTTTTGCGTTTTGTCAAATTATTTTGGTTCTGAATATAAAATAATAAGATAATTAACTGCTGTTAGTAATAAATCTTCATTTCACGCTAATTAGTTTGGCTATAATAATAATAATACATTTAACACCCAAGCGGCTGCGCCCGTCTTATAAAACTGATTAAATAAGATAATATCTGTAGTAGTAGTAGTAGTAGTATACCATTAAGCCATTTCCCTTTCGGGGTAGGCGTGACACTACCCGATTCGGGTAGTGTTTCTAGGTTGATAACTTGTAGTAAATAACTACAAGTGTGGGCTCACCACACCCACGATGTGCCAACAGCACTCAGTTTTCTCGAATGGTCACCCATCCAAGTGCTAACCGCGCCCAACGCTGCTTAACTTCAGTGATCTGACGAGAACTGGTTTTTTCAGCGTGGTATGGCTGTTGGCAACTTGGTTTAAGTAGTATTCACCTAAAATAGTAAATATTTCTTTTTTTGTAGTACACAAGGAAAATCGCAGTAAAACCCGTGTATAGTACAGTGGATAATTAGCACGCAAAAAAGTGGATCGTTAAAAAAACTCTGTGAACCAGCAGCTCTAACTATTTTAAATTGAACCTCAGCTTTTCGTCGGTGTATACCATTAAGCCATTTCCCTTTCAGGGTAGGCGTGACACTACCCGATTCGGGTAGTGTTTCTAGGTGGATAGTTTAATAGGTGATAATTTGATAGGTGAATTTTGTTAAAATTACTATTTCGCATTCAGGTTATTTGAACTGACTTCTTAAAAGAGTAGGATAAAAAAATATATTCGGTTCCGAGAAATTGATATCAGGGTGCACAGTCTTCCCCTGTTTTTCTTAGTTTCCCCTTTTTTCTTGAAATTTCCCTTTTCCCCCCTATTCTCAAAAACCTTCCCCCTTTTTCCCTTTTCTCTTTAAATATACGATATTTGAAATTGTACCCATTATTGAATAATAATTAAAGAAATTATAGCACTTAAATAAATTATTTATGAATAAATAAGGTACACGTTCCAATTTCAGACCATTACAAATAAATACTCTTAAACAAATTTGAAGATGAAACATTTTAAAGCAAGTTGAAAATGTGAAAACTGCCGACAGAAGTTATTATCCAATATAAAAATGGAACAGTTACAAAATATATATTATTTTTTAAATAAGTATTAGAAGATTAATACATTTTATTTGAAATGTACAAAGTTAAATACCTAATTAAAAAATGGAATATTCCAAGCTCATCAACTGGAATTTTAAATGTTCTAACTTGAGCAATTTTTAATTTTTTTAAATTTTTACTTGAAAATTTAACTATTGTTGAAACTTTTTTTTGTTGAAAATTAATTTTTTTAAACTCACAATTGAACTGTTCCATTTTTGTTTGAAAATTGATCTTTTTTAGTTGGAAATTCAGCTATTTGGTTGCATGTTCAAATTTCGTTCAAAAGTTATATTTTTTCGCATAAAGTTGGTTAAAAATGTAACTTTTTGGTTGAAAATATATTTATTTTGTTGAAAAGCTGTCTTTTTGGTTGAAAATCAAACTACTTTGTTAAAAATGCACTTTTTCAAACTGAAAATTGCAATTTTTGATTGCAAATTTTTTTTTGTATTGAAAGCTTATATTTTTAAGTTAAAAATTCGAGTGTATTATAGAAAGTACTTTTCTTGGCACGAAAATTCAATAAATAGGTAGAAAATTGGTTTTTTCATTTGAAAATTAGTTTTTCGAAATGAAAATGTAGCAATATCATTTTTGGTTCAAAGTTGATCTTTTTTATTTTGAAAATTCAAATATTTGGTTAAAAATGTATGTGATCTGTTAAGAATTCGTCCTTTTTTTGTAGAGAAATCATCTTCTTGCTTTAAAATTCGACATTTTGAATACAATTTTTTTTCTTCATTGGCTAAAAAATCTTTTTTGGTTGAAAACTCAACTCTTGTTGAAAATTCGTTTCTTAGTTAAAAATTCATCATTTTAGTTGAAGTTTTTTCTTGTTTGTTCAAAAGTAGGTTTTTTAACTAACAATTGTAATGCTTGGTTGAAAATTAACTTCCTAAATATTAATTCATATTTTCGTGTTGAAAAATCAACTGCATTGTAGAAAATTCAACAATTTGGGAGAAAATTCAGTTTTTTCAATTGAAAATTAATTTTTTGAAACGAAAATATAACTATTCGATTTTTGTTTAAAAAATGTTGTTCTGAATTCAAAAATTCAACTATTTTGTTCAAAAATTATCTTAATCATTGCAAATTTAAAATTGCGAAAGTTAAAAATAAATTTCTTGCTCAGTTACAATTTTTTTGAAAATATGCAAAAACATGTTTTTTTTTTTTTTTTTTGATTGAGTCATATGAACACATTTAAAAAAAAGTTGAATATGTCGAAACGGAAATTTATTCAGCTTGAACCAAAGAAACATTTTTTTCCTTTTCGGTAAAAAATGTTTGTCGTGATTTAGGATTTTTGGGATTTCATATCTTTTTTTTCGATTTTCGAACGTTATAAACACAACGAAAAAAAGGTTTCCCATGGATAAAAAATAATAACATGTGTTTTTGGTTCAAGGTGACTCAATTTCAGGTTCGAATCAATCCAAAAAACATGTTTTTGTATATTTTCCAAAAGTTTTCAATTAGGCAAATTTTTTTTTAATAAAAAAAATGGTTTAATTGTAAATTTAAGAAAGAGAACAGAAGATATTAACTGATTTCAATTGTTTTAAATTTAGATTGAAAGTATTAATTATAGTAAGGATGAAATGACAAATCTTGGAAAGAAATATTTATAAAAACGATGTCAAACATATCAAAATTGTGTATTTAACTAATTTTATTTTTTCCTGGACTTTTTTATTTCACTCTGGATGGGTTTCCAACGATCTAAGTATATCCATTTTTTTAAAATAAATCTTTAATGGCAGAAATCATTGAAAAATCATTAAAAGTTATTTAAAAATGTAACATTTCTTACGAAAAGGTTGTTTGTTCTTTTCGACATATGAAAGTATATGTTTAATCTTTCCCCTATTTTCCCCTTTTTCGTGCGAAAACCACCCTATTTCCCCTTTTTTGAGGTACTTTTATGCTGTGATCCATGTAATATCAAAGATCGCGATATCATAGTAGTATGGTAGATTTTATTGTTGTTGAAAATCTGAAAAAAATTAGAAAATATTTTTTTTTTCATGAAATGGTAGTAATTTTTTCAAATATCAATGTGAAAGGGTTGAAAAAATTATTACTACGTTAAAATTGGAAATTAATTTGAACTCAAATTTGATTACAAATTATTTTTTCATTATTGGTTCAAAAAATGATATGTCGAAAACAATGTGTTCTTCTACTAACAAAAAATTCTTCCAAATAATATAATATTTGAACTTAGGTGGCTTATTCAAGTACGATCCTAATCAATTTTAGTGTTATAAGAAATTGAAAATATCATAAGCAGAAAATTCCATAGTAGAAACAATGTAAAAAAAGTATTTATTTGAATTGTTTCTTGTGCAATGCGAACAAGTAAACTTCAAGTTAACAATACATCAAAGTGAATCTAACTATCTACTTTTTTCCGTGAGATAATTAGATTCATAATCAATTAAAACATTCCAAGTTGTCATATATATTGTCCTTTGGTTCTCTTGCCACTTTTTTATCCGCTTTGGTATTTTTGCTTGGTTCTGAAAATAAAGCAGTATTCAAATTCAGCAATGTTTACGTGTTATACAAAATACAAAATAAGAAAACCAGTGCTGTGTACTTCAACCAATTGACTGTTTAACAAATGGCCAAAACGGTTCAATCAGCCAGTTGTTAATCAAATGTTCAAATTTAGATAAAAAAATAAAGGATGAAAACACATAATCGGTTGCAAAATTTTCACCCTGAAGTGCGAAAATAATTAAATATTTTACAATCGCTATCGTGAAATATATTAGGTACAATTTTGAATAGAATTGTTATAGAATCGTTGATAATTAGATAATCTACTATATCAAAATTAATTTTTATCGTGCGAAATTAAATTAAAACGCGCGAAATTAGGTTCTAAAAAATTCACTGTGAACTGGATTTGAACCAGCAACCAGCTCACTACATGTGAGGTGCTCTACCAATTGAGCTATCGCAGTTCACCAGTGAAAATTTCAGAAGTTGTATTTCCTTAAATTCGATCGAAACTATTATTTTAGAGATGTTATTATTTTAAGGCCAGTTATTAATTCAAATAATAGAAATAATACAACTAATTAATAATAAAAATGATAAAAACATAATAATAAAAATTAATTTTGATATATAGTAGATTATCTACTTATCAAAGATTCTATAACAGAGACCTCTGTTGAATCTAATGAATCCATTGAATTGAAGAAATTATTTGCATTATATTGTTTGCTGAATTGGAAAAATATATTCTCTTGGTTTAAATAAAGTTCTGCCTCAAATTTAAAAATAAGTGCTTCAATATCTTGTTACATTAAACACCAGAAATTGTTCCTTCAAATCAAATAGAAGATTTCTCACGATGCACTGTCTACATCTAAATAAGAGAAGTTTCACTTATTATTATGTTAGATAAACGTTTATTTTTTAGCCTGCTGGCCTTAAAAAATTGACT
>CAKNYM010034636.1:498-12109 GCA_932195095.1 Andricus curvator
ATATATATATATATATATATACATTGACTTGTAAATTATAATTTTGTTTAAATACAGGAGTTTTAAAAATGTTCATCCAAAATCTAACCCAGTAATTAAATATCCAATTTTTAAATTGTTTCCGACTCAGGCATGGAAGTGTCGCTCTATGATTTCTATAAAAATTAGACAGACACTATTTTTAAAAAACTTCACCGAAATGCTTTTATATTGCATAAAATTACGATTTTCCACAATGCGATATAAAATAAAACAGATGTATATGAATGAATTTAATATTATGGTTTAAATTACGATATTTTTGAAGAAAATAAACGATACCAATTATTATTGAATTAATGACGGACTGGCATGGGGCAGCGAGGGAAAAACGTATTGTCACTTTAAAGTCAATTAAATAAAAATTCTAATTTACAGAAGTAAAAAACAACCAAGATATAAACAGGCTAGTCAAGATTCTACTAATTTACTTTCATTACAATGTAATTTAATCTAATTCAACCATAATCTGATTTCCAACCCGCAAGTCAATTCGCACACGTCACTTTTAACATACAAAAAAAAATTTAGATAGTTTTGCAAACTTAGGCCAGATTTAGGCTCCGGAAGCTACGAAATTACCATGATCGTTTTCGAAATGATCAATCCCGAAGCAACTGGTGGTATATGTTATCCGCTTCATCGCTTCCCAAAACATCAAAAGACGATTGAGTCGAGAACATCACTGTAATGGACAATAACCCGAAAATGCAATTACACTTGTCATTATGATATGATCAGAATTTACAATTAATCGAGAACGCTGTACGAAAGAGACTTGTGTCTTAATTTGGCTTTTTCATCACTTCTCTCAGTTAGAGCTAAACCAGACTGAGAGACAAGGTTCGGATGTTGAACTAGTAATTGAAGTCACTTTAAAGAATTTAGCACGTTAAACTTTAGCAACTTTGAGCGCGCCTAGGGCGCGCGACTGATGGTTCTCGCGCTTCGCGCTCGGTCTTTGTATTTTCCGCACATTTGTACACAGAACTTTTTAAATTAAAAGTTAAAGCATCAACACCTCTAATTTGGTGATTGTGAATTCTTTTTTGTCAAAGCTGCATCGGCTTTAACGAACACATTCTCATCGCGTATATCGTGCTTTGCTCTCGATTTTGTCCGAAGTACGAACTTTTCTACATTATGTTCAACACTATCATATTGAATGTATATGACGTTTATCTTTGTACCTTGGCCTGAGATTGCTTACTCAGGTATTGCAATATAAAGTACAAATTTTATTTATCATGATTAATTCAATATTTGTTCCTTATTTTGCATTAAATTTCATTTTCAGCTACCCTGAAAAATGGATCATTTCAATAAATTTATATTATTATAATTCATAATATGCATTGGTATTGAAACATACGTGTTTTCATTGTCTTTTTTTATGATTAAAATAATATGCCTTGCGCTACGCGCTCGGTCCTGGTTGATCAACTAAATTATTGTTATGCTTACACATTAAGTGAAGATGTAGACATAATTTTCTCAAAACTCCTTCCGGTTTGAGGAATACATTCTCATCATGAAACTCGCGCTTCGCGCTGGACATTATTTAAGTTGAGTTCAAATTTTAGAAAATAGACATTTTACATAACATTTTTATACTGAGCTGAGAAATTGTAGAACAAATCAAGAAAGCATTTAACAAAATACATACAAATCAAACTCTTTCGAGCATACATTTGCAGTAGGTGAGAAACCATGAGAAAATTTTAATTCACTACAATTACTAAAAATTTTAGAACCGACGCAAGTAATGAAAATATTTGTGTGTGAATATTTCAATTTTATTAATGATAGTTTAGGAGTGAAATATAGATATAAATACTGTATCTTGCGTAGTTTCGCGGGAAATTTGAATTATTGAGTTTTTCAGTTTGATTTTCCATGGCTAAAACCATAAATATTGGCAGTAGAAGGATGGTTAACGAACTTGACCTGTATTTTCGGACCACAAACCTGGGCGGAGGAGGTTGGTTGCGCCAATCCCCCTCAGGTAGGTCGTGAGCCATAGGTTAGTTGCGCCAAGACTCTTCAAGGGACGGATTAGGAGGATTAGAAGTTCAACGTTGGGGGGTCTCTTTTAAGATAGACTGAGGTGTTAAATTAAGGAGCGAAATACAGACTTTTATTAGGAAGAGGGAAAAATAATAAGAATACATAATGACATAAGAATATGTATTTGTGTTGGTCGCATCCAAACTATTTTTATACTACATATAAACAATATATAACTTTTACACAGTGCAAGAACTTGAAGTTGTAATAAAAATGTTGAGAAAATTTCAATATTCTTTGTGGTAAACATATTATTTTTGTAAATATATGAAACATATACACGTATGTGAAAAAATAGCTTTAAAATTAGGATTTTACCTAAAATTTAAGAAAAACATTGAAATTTACACTATTTTTTGCAATATCTACTTAAACTAGCTGTGAATTCGATCTCGAGTGTTTCCACTTTGTTTGTATTTATAATTATATGGTGCTTATTTCACGAGCACTTTGCTTCCCGTTCGCAAATGTATTTGATTCCTTATAGAGGAAGCATTAATTATTTTTTTCAACAATAGAAAAACCAAAGTCTTCATTTTGATCAATTTAAAAATACAAATTTACAAAAAATACAAAATTACAAAATAACACAAACAATTTTTTAAATAAAAAGAGAAATCGGACAAATCAAATTTTGTATTCGAAATGATAATTTTTCGAGCTGGAAAATGGAAGGGAAAAGTTCTGTCGCACCCTATCCCTTTCCCAGCTTTATGATTTTTTCACAAAAATTGTCAGAATTATTCTATTTGAAAATTTATGATCGCCAAATCTTTTCTATTCCTGCGTCAACTTTGAATTATGTCAATGAAAAAAGTTTTTCTGTTAGAAACAGATGATTCAAATATTATAAATGAGCATAACTTCCGTAATCTTCAATAAAGTATATTAATATTATAGATCAATCGATTTTCCTCGAATCAAGGAATCTTTTCCGTCCTTGCATCAATTGTAAATTATGTTAGTACAAAAAGTTTTGCTATAAAAAACCGTATTTTCAAATATTATGCATCATAATAGCTTCCTTGCTCTTCAATAAAATGTATTAATGTTATAGGTCAATCGATTCGTCTCGAATCAACAGATCTTTTCTGTTCTTGCATCAACTTTGAATTATGTTGATGAAAAAAGTTTGACTATAAAAAAACGATTTTCAAAATATATAAATTACCATAACTTCCCTACGCTTTAATAAAATGTATTAATATTATAAGTCAATCAATTCGTCTCGAATCAAGACATCTTTTCTCTTCTTGCATCAACTTTGAATTATGTTAATGAGAAAAGTTTTACTATAAAAAACCGATTTTTCAAATATTATTAAGTTCTAAAAAAAATGCAACAAATATTTTTAGAAATCCTTTGGTTAGTTTCAAGATATTAGTGGGGAAAATAAGCCCTCCAAATTTCATCAATTTATCTGCAACCGTTTTCAAGTTATCGTGTTCACAAAAAAGTGCGACATCCACACACACACACAAATCCGGACAATTGCTTAGAAAATTGTATTAGGCATTTTTTAATTGAGGAAGGTTCAATTAACCTTTCGGCAGTTGCGCTGTTGTAAAAAGTACATCAGTGCTGATTTTTTTGGTGCAAGTCGCAAGTCGCACGGGAGACGTGAGACCGACATGTATGCCTTCCCCCACTTTTCCCTCACCTCTTCACTCGTCAAAAATACCAACATCGATTTTTGGTCTCCAACCCTTAACGTTCAAAAGCAACCCCATTGAAACGACGCATATATGACATTGTCAAAAAACAATCTTTTTTAGAATTTCACAGTGTAAATAGAGTCTCTGATTTTTGGATTCCTCAAAAATTCCAACACCCAATTTCGGGCTCCTACCCTTAACGTTAAAAAGCAACCCCTTGGTACCGGGCAGAAGTGACTTTGTCAAAGAATTCATAGATAGGCGTTTGATTTTTTAGATGTAGGGGTGGTTTTTGCAAACAAAAAATCAAGCATTCGTGAGCTCAAGAATAGCCCAACACTACTTTCTATTTCGTATTTTCCATGCTTGAGTTTTTACTTAGGGGTTGTTTTTTTGTACACAGGGTGGTTTTTGATAATTTTGTTTGGTGCATTCGAGAGCCCAATATAAGCAAAAAATTATGATGCACTTTTTTTCAGATTTTCTTTTTGACAAGAGGGTGGTTTTTTTGCAGATAGGGGTGGTATTTTGAATTTTTTCCGTGCATTTGAGAGCACAAAATAAGCCCAAAATTGTGGTCTACTTTGTTTCTTCCTAGTTGGAGTTTTTATATAGGGGGTAGTATTATTTCCGGTAGGGGTAGTTTTTGGAAATTGGTTGTTGACGCGTTCAAGAGCCCAAAAAAAGCCCAAAATTCTGTCGTCTTTGATTTTTAATTTTTTCAAATTTTTATGTAGTGGAGGTGCTGGCTTGAGTCAAGCTAGCACGTCCACACCAAATTTGAATTTTCCAAAAAAGTAGTGGAGCCCAAAAATCGGCAATACAGCCCAAAAAAGCCCAAAAATCTGATACAAAAATAAATGGGGATTTTTATTGTGGAGGTGCTAGCTTGATGGACCTCAGCAACACGAGAAAAAATGGGTGTTGTAAAAAGTACAACGCGCGACTACTCGTGTGAGGAGAACGGGCGCGACTACCGAAAGGTTAAATGAATTTAAAAATTTTGGAAAATGTTACCATTACAAAGCTTTCTCTATGAGGAAGCAAAAATAGACAAATTTGGTTCACCTTAAGCAATGTAACCACTTTTCACCCTTAAATAGTTATGGGTATACAAATTTTGTTTAATTTTCAGGTTTTCATCACTTTAATATTCATTAATCCATTATTTCTACTACAACATAACTTCATTTTTCTATATTTCTAAAAATTATGCATTTTCGAGATTTCGGGTTTTAACTGAACATGGAAAAAAGTAGATAGTTAGATTCACTTTTATGTATTGTTAACTTGAAGTTTACTTGTTCGCATTGTAGAAGAAACAATTCAAATAGTTTTTCATACTGAATGAGATAGTGATCTCAAAATATACAAAACCTAAAATCAGCATTACTACTTCAAATTGTAAAAAGAACGATTACTAGAACAAGTAGCTTCAATAACTATTTGAAATAGTACCTTTGAACACGTAAACTGTATGAATAACTAATTTGCATAGTAAGCAAAGAATTGTGAGTTTGACTTTTGCAAGTGAGTTCGATCTGCTTTTTTGCATTGCAATAAGCACTTCACGAGACTGTTAGCCTTACTATTCGAAATTGTAAGTAAGTTCAGTGGCACAACTAGAAACGTGTAGGCTTGGTCCGCAACATTTTTTAGGCGGTCCGTTTGAAATTAAAAAAGAAGGACGACCTATAACTTGCTTATCAGTAAAACAACAGATTTTCGCTTCTCAATCTATAAGACAGACCGCGCACTGACATTTTACAAAATTAAATAAATTATCGGAAACTATTTTATAATGTTTTCTCGTTTATCATAATATCAGTTGAGATATTATTATAAATGAACATAGTGAATAACTCTACTTTATACTTCAATACTGTTTTTTTGTTTTGTACAAAATTTTCAGAATTTAAAAATATTCTGAAGAATTATATATAAAAAGAATACTTTTTTTTACATTATTTCTAGTATGGAATTTTCTGCTTATGATATTTTTAATTTCTTATAACACTAAAAATGATTAGGATCGTACTTGATTAAGCCACCTAGGTTTATATATATATATATATATATATATATATATATATAAACCTAGTATATATATTTCAACATATCATTTTTTGAAACAATAATTAAAAAGTAATTTGTAATAAATGTTAGTTCAAATTAATTTCCAATTTTAAAGTAGTAATAATTTTTTCAACCTTTTCACATTGATATTTGTAGAAATTACTACTATTTCATGAAAAAAAAATATTTTCTCATTTTTTTCACATTTTCTACAATAATAAAATCTACCATACTACTATGATATCGCGATCTTTAATATTACAGGGATCAAAGCGTAAAAGGAGCTATACAAAGGGGAACTCGGGTGGTTTTCGCACGAAAAAGGGGAAAGATTAAACATTTATTTTCATATGTCGAAAAGAACAAACAACCTTTTCGTAAGAAATGTTACATTTTTTAATAATTTTTCAATGATTTCTGCCATTAAAGATTTATTTTCAAAAATTGGATATATTTAGATCGTTGGAAATCCATCCAGAGTGATATGAAAAAGTCCGGGAAAAAATAAAATTAGTTAAATACACAATTTTGATATGTTTAACATCGTTCTCATAAATATTTCTTTACAAGATTTGTCATTTCATCCTTACTATAATTAATACTTTCAATCTAAATTTAAAACAATTAAAATCAGCTGATATATTCTGTTCTCTTTCTTAAATTTACAATTAAAATTTTTGTTTTCATTTCAAAAAAATATGCCTTATTCAAAATTTGTTGAAAATATACAAAAACATGTTTTTTGGATTGATTCGCAGCTGAAATTAAGTCAGCTTGAACCAAAGAAACATGTTATTATTTTTTATCCATGGGAAACATTTTTTTCGTGGTGTTTATAACGTTCGAAAATCGCAAAACAAATATGAAATCCCAAAAATCCTAATTCATGACAAACATTTTTTTCCGAAAAAGCAAGATAAAAAAATGTTTCTTTGGTTCAAGCTGAATAAATTTCAGTTTCGACATATTCAACTTTTTTTTAAATGTGTGCATATGTCTCAATCCAAAAAGAACATGTTTTTGCACATTTTCAAAAAAATTGTAACTGAGCAAGAAATTTATTTTTAACTTTCGCAATTTTAAATTTTCAACGAGTAAGATAATTTTTGAACAAAATAGTTGAATTGTTGAATTAAGAACATCAGTTTTTAACCAAAAATCGAATAGTTATATTTTCGTTTCAAAAAATTAATTTTCAATTGAAAAAACTGAATTTTCGCCCAAATTGTTCAATTTTGAAGCCCTAATGAAGAATTTTCTACAATGCAGTTGACTTTTCAACACGAAAATATGAATTAATAATTAAAAAGTTAATTTTCAACCAAACATTACAATTGTTAGTTAAAAACCTACTTTTTAACAAACAAGAAAAAACTTTAACTGAAATGATGAATTTTTAACAATGTTGTTCAAAATTTGACCAATTAGTTGAATTTCCCACCAAACTATTGAATTTTCCAGAGAAAATTCAAATTTTCTACAAAACAGTTGAATCTTTAATCCGAAAACACGAATTTTCAACAAGACTTGAGTTTTCAACCAAAAAAGATTTTTTAGCCAATGAAGAAAAAAAATTGTATTCAAAATGTCGAATTTCAAAGCAAGAAGATTATTTTTCTACAAAAAAAGGACGAATTTTTAACAGATTACATAAATTTTTAACCAAATATTTGAATTTTCAAAATAAAAAAGATCAACTTTGAACCAAAAATGGAATTGCTACATTTTCATTTCAAGAAACTAATTTTCAAATGAAAAAACCAATTTTCTACCAAATTATTGAATTTTCGTGCCAAAAAAAGTACTTTTTACAATACACTCGAATTTTTAACTCAAAAATATAAGCTTTCAATACAAAAAATAATTTTCAATCAAAAATTGCAATTTTCCGTTTGAAAAAGTGAATTTTTAACAAAGTAGTTTGATTTTCAATCAAAAAGACAGCTTTTCAACAAAATGAATATATTTTCAACCAAATAGTTACATTTTTAACCAACTTTCTGCCAAAAAATATAAATTTTGAACGAAATTTGAACTTGCAACCAAATAGTTGAATTTCCGACTAAAAAAGATCAATTTTGAAACACAAATGGAATAGTTCAATTGTGAGTTTAAAAAAATTAATTTTCAACAAAAAAAGTTTTAACAATAGTTAAATTTTCAAGTAAAGATTTAAAAAAATTAAAAATTGCTCAAGTTAGAACATTTGAAATTGCAGTTGATGAGTTTGGAATATTCCATTTTTTAATTAGGTATTTAACTTTGTACATTTCAACTAAAATGTAATAATCTTTTAATACTTATTCAAAAAATAATATATATTTTGTAACTGTTCCAATTTTATATTGGATAATAACTTCTGTCTGCAGTTTTCACATTTTCAACTTGCTTTAAAATGTTTCATCTTCAAATTTGTTTAAGAGTATTCATTTTTAATGGTCTCACTTGAAACGTGTACCTTATTTATTCATAAATAATTTATTTAAGTGCTATAATTGCTTTAATTATTATTCAATGATGGTTACAATTTCAAATATCGTATATTTAAAGAGAAAAGGGGAAAAGGGAGAAGGTTTTTGAGGATAGTGGGGAAAAGGGGAATTTCAAGAAAAAGGAGAAACTAAGAAAAACAGGGGAAGACTGTGCACCCTGATATTAATTTCTCGGAACCGAATATTTTTTGTTTATTTTAAACAGTTTTTATTCTAATTCAGCATCCCCATATCTCATGAGAAAAATTTTATTTGTGCAAAAAATTTAAATTTAAATCACTATTCAACGTTTGTCTCATCTTAAAATAGTGATTTCGATTTTGCATTTGATATATTATTACGATGTTTAAACTATTTTTTATTTATATATCAGTTATGTAAATGAATGTTGCGTTTTAAATAAAGTGAGATGATAATAAAATCAAAATTCCAAAACTTTCATTCGAAAACATTTTTTCATGCCTTAATTTTCAATAATACAAAATATGTACTTTTTAAAAATTGTACTTTAACTCATTTTATGATAATATACATATAAATTACTAATAATATATTTACTGTGTGAGTTAATACTTCTAAGCAAAATATTCTTCCCAAGCTCGTTACAAAATATCAGAAATCATCAGTAAGAGATTAATTAAACAAATTTTAAGTAAACATTTATTATAATTTCTTAGCTGGCCACGTTTTTCTCAGAGAAACCGCTTGACCGAGAGTTTGTCAGAAAAATCTAAGCGGTTCCGTAGTTCACTTGTCTAATGTGTGCGCTAGATTTAGGTTTTGGGACAGGTTTTACGTAGTTAGGTAGGGTTCGATTCCCGAGCGGGGGCGATTTTTCAAATCGTTTGAGCGTGCGATCATATGTGTAAGGCTCTGTGCGTGCAATTGTGTAAGAATAATCGTAAATTAAGTGCAGTAATCATCTATAAAATAATTTTTTCCTTTTCAAATCGATCGACATTTTACGTCATTTTTGTTGTCGAAAGTTTCGAGCTAATCTATTTATAAATCGTGTATAGAATGCGTGCAGTGCATATATACATATACATATATGCGTGACAATGCGAAATCGGCAAAGTTACTCTTCACAGAAGTAAGGCATACTACACGAAATATTAACTCTTATTCTCCTAAGTGTGGACGGTTACCAACTGGTGCAGTGCATCCTACTATTTGAAATTGTTCAACCTACTCTTTTAAGAAGTCAGTTTAAATAACCTGAATGCGAAATAGTAATTTTAACAAAATTCACCGACGAAAAGCTGCGGTTCAATTTAAAATGGTTAGAGCTGCTGGTTCACAGAGCTTTTTTAACGATCCACTTTTTTCCGTGAAAGCATAACATCTGAATATTCTACAGTTTTCCGCCCATTTCTCATTAGGATCCAGTCATCTGTTATACATATTATTTATTACACCAGTTCTCAGGCACATTTCGAAAGATGAAGTTGAGATTATTTAATTTTCGGACAGGTATAGACTTGGCGCAACTGACCCGTAGGATTAGAGAACCTTTTTCGATCTAGTGATTAGAGGCAGGGTAATTGGCGCAACTACCCAACGCCCAACCTGGGTGTAGAAGGAAATTTGAATTAAAACATTCCGTCGAAAGTTATCGCGTTGTCAGACTACAGACATACAAACAGACAGACAGACATGTTCGTAAAAACCATTTTTTCTGACTCAGGGGGTCTCAAAACGTCGAGAATTGACGAAAACTGGATAGGTCAAAAATCGCATGAATCTAAGACATTCCACCTAAATGATGAGAATGTAAAAATTCAAATTTTCCCGCTAAAATATGGGTGCTATTGAAAAATGGTCAAGAGCAATTTTGTAGGTTTATTCAAGACGAGCAATTTTTATGTTGTCCATTTTATCGTCTTTTGCGCTGTTTAGCTGTAAATTTGAATTTTCGATTTTCTGATGGCATTTTCTACGTTTAAAACAAAAAATAATAATTTTATTGAAAAATAGTTACGAGCAATTTTTTTCAACATAAATTATAAACACAATGAAGAAATTTGATAAATTGCAGTGACTAAAAAAATCATGTGTATTTGGAGGTATTGTTCTGTTTACGTTGTCAAAACATTAAAACTATCAATAATTATATATCTGTTACATATTTTTCTTTATATTATGCAGTATAGATTAATGTTAGCTAATGAAAAACTACTCAATAAATATTAACTTCACTGAAAAATGATAATAAACTAAAAAATTGATAGTGAAATCAGTAAAGTCATGCCAATATTTTACATCACCTTTTTTCAGTTTTAAGCACTTATATTACGATTACTTTTCACGCAGTAACAAGTCAGTACTCCGATTTCATTTCACGCCTTTTTGAAATTAATGAAATCATTATTTGTAACGAAATATGGAAATACAATTTTGACAGATTCGTCCTAGTCTTCGCGACCGGTGTCGATTACTCGAGCAACTATGCTTTTGAAATGTCCCTATAATCGTGCCCGATATTTCTCGAACGAGAAGGTACTAAATGAAGACTTTACTTAATTTTATGAAACAAAAATAATCTTTTATTACAAAAAAATAATTTTCGTCCCGATCAAGTAATTTCTTTACATATTAAAAGCTTAAGCAAAGAAACGTGTTTCATAACCTAAATTTTAAGCTTTTTTCCACGATTCTTGATTCATCGCCGCCGGCAATACAAATCCATTTTTTTCACCCATGTGCACTATTTTTACCAAAAAAATTAATTTGGTTTCCAGAACAAGCACTGTTCAAACATACTTAAAAATATTTTAGGAATGTATTTTCATGCGAAGAATACTTATTTCTGGCGTTTACACCTCAAGACTGACGATTACTGGGATCGCTACGATTACTGGGACATCTACCTTAGACCTTTTAAAATTAAAGGTCAAGGCATCGACAACTGCCATTTGGTGATTGTGAATTATCTTTTGTCAAAGCTCCTTCGGCTTAACGAACACATTCTCATCACGTATCTCGTGTTTCGCACTCGATTTTGGCCAAAATGCGAACTTTTCTACATTAAGTTCAACTGTATTATATCAAATGTATATTATATTTATTTCTGTACCTCGGTCTAGGACTGCTTATTCACATATTGCAAAATAATGTGCAAATTTTATTATTCATGATTACTTTAATATTTGTTCCTCATTTTGCACTAATTTTTATTTACAGCTACTCTGACAAATGTATCATTTCAATAAATTTATATTATTAGAATTCATAATATGTATGTATGTATGTATTTATTCTCTCCCTTTTACGGGTTTGAGG
>CAKNYM010034673.1:0-10516 GCA_932195095.1 Andricus curvator
CATCAATTGAAATTATTATCAGCAAAAACTGGGCGGATTTTTGAATTAGGTTGGTTTTGTTGAATTTTAAAAATATTTAGGGGTAGCTTGGGTGAGTTTTATATCTGATGAGGGGTTGAAAGTGCTTTAAGAAGTTTTTAGGGTTGTACGCGACTATTTTCTGTCATAAAATAGCAGCTTTCATGCATTTAAAAATAAAATTATTTTTCGTTATTGATTAATGCATTAGGAACTTCAGACTCATTGTTTAAGGGATGGTAAAACATCCCCTAAAATTAGGTCAAAACATATTCATGTTATGTACGCTTACTCCACTTATTGGAAAGTCGTTTCATACCGTAGCAGTTGAATAAAAATCTCTATTGATTTTAGTTACTAAGAAATGATGATTTACATATGTTACTTGGATGTTTAGGGTACAAAAACACCCCCAAAAACATGCTGTATACCCAAAGAATCGTTAATCTTTCTAGTTTGTGGGTATCAATCTTTTGATTTGGTACGCCTGATCGTCAAAATATACAAGTTTTAGTCAAATCTATCATAGCGTTTTTGAGAAAAAAAAAGATTTTGCTAAAATAAGCATTTTTCCATGAAAATACATGTAAAAATCGAAACTTTGGACAAGTGTTTGTCTAAAAACTGTCGATCTTTCTCACATTTTTCTTTCGAATTTTCAATTTGCAGGTTCGAAAATAGAAGAAAAATTTTTTTTAGAATTTTTTATCATAAGGCTTTTTTCTGTACATTTGGTGCGGGGTCCTTTATTTATTATAGACAGCTGTTTTCTTTTTGCTATAAAAAGAATAAGCATGTTAATTCTAACATGTTAGTTCTAACCTCAAAATTCCATTTCCTCATTTTCCTCCAAAAATATTATAAGTAGATATTTTCACGCTCTGTATTCAAACTCACTGTTTAAATAGAATTATGTTAATAAAGTGAAAAACTTTATAACTCTTAATACTTTTCCTTTCAAGCGAAACTATTGAATTTTGAGGTTAGATTTCGAATTCCTCGTATTGTGCAGAAAGTATTAAGATTAATTATTTTTCCGCTCTAAAAACAAACTTCTATTTCAAAATTCTATTTCTTTTGAAAGCTATAATTGCTCTTCAAAAGTTTTTCTTGCATCTCACGTTGTTTGGCTCAAAGTTTGAATTTCCTATTTTTTTTATAGAATTTTCGATAAATAAAACCAAAATATCAAGTCTTATAAACAAATAATTGAGAGAAAAATTATAGGTCTTTTAAAAAGCTGCGATTCTTATCTGAAACTTTTTTACTTGTCTGTTGCCGTTTGGCTTAAAATTGTAATTTTTGACTTATTCACTTTCGATGCATAAAACCGAAAAAACCGAGTCCTATCGAAAAAGGTTCGAAACAAAAATTGTAGATATTTTGAAGAGCTTTAACTCTCCTTACTAACTTTTTTCACGTATCTGTTGTGGTTTGGCGTACAAACGGAATATTCGATTTTTGAATAGCATTTTCGATGGATAAAACCATAACCGTTGGCCAAGGAATGTTGGTTAACAAACTCGTTCTTGCTTTTAGGACCTAAAAAAAGTGTGCCAAAGCTCGATTTGATCCGTTTATTTTTTGGAGAGTTATCGTGTTTACAGACTGTGGTGTCAAATTTTAGGAAATTCTAATAGAGTAAACTTCCTTTTATTTTAAGGTCCTTGAAACGTACCCGACCAATTATTTTAAGGCTGGTGGGGCCCCCACCTCTACCGCGATTCGGCATTTTATTGTTATCAACGACGTTCATTCGCTGCCCCGGCCTTGTATCGCTGCGCTTGCGCTGAGCAACTTTTTCAACTGCACATGTGCCGAAAACCGCGGTCGATTTGAAATCAATAAATACTATCAATATTAATACAGACAAATACACCCAAAAATTCCTAGAACTGCTGGCCCACGTAGTTTCTCAGCTCAAGGGACGAGAGACAGTTGCGACTCTAGCCTCAGAAGGCTTCTGTATGTTTGAATACTCAGTCCAGTATATTGCGCAATAAGATGCATTCCAAGTGGAAACGGTTCAGACGGTCCCGACTTATTGCGCAGTTGAAAAAATCGCGATCCCTTAGCATGTCAGTATTTTTCAAGTAACTTTCAAGTGTTTTTGTTGACGTACGACAATTTGCCAACTAAAACTCCACATAATAGATCAAAAAACAACTCAAATATTTCGCGGAATAGTGAGTTTTCTAGCATGGCTGCGTGGCCATGCTAGGCTAGACGTGGAAATGGCAGCCGTCAGGAAGGTTACCATATGTGGGACTGCCACTGCACACGCGTTTTTGGAGAAAATATTCTAAACGAAAAAATAAATTACAAAGGTCTGAATATTAATAGTTTTCAAGTGTAGAATGCTAGGATAGGTGGAAATGTCAGCCGTCAGGAAGCTTATCACATGGGACTGCAACTGCATACGTCTTTTTATTCTAAACACAAAGGTAAGTTATATAAAGGTCTCGACAGTAATATTTTTCAAGTGTTTCGCGAGATACAATCAACTATCCGAAATTTGACGTAAGAGTACCCGGTTCGGATCAAATCGATCTGATTTACTCTTACGTTTAGCATATTTTCTCGAAAACGTCGTAAGACGTATTCTCATGACGTCGTGAAAAAATACTCAATTCAAGGCTTCCCGCTCTTCGGACACCTTTTTTTCATTGGTCAGCCACAGCCGCGGAGGAGAGTGTACAGGGACCGTGGTGGGAGGTGACGAAACTGCGCAACTTAAAATAAGTGCGTGTAGGGGGGTTCAACTAAGTGAACTTTAAAATAAGCGATCTTTAAAGTAAACGGAAGTTTACTGTACTTTCTCAATCATAAATAATGAGAATGTAATGATTAATAATAAATTTGTAGTTCTTTTTTGGATGAACATCTTTTATCCTTACTTTTTTTTCCATGGCTTGTGTCGTTTTTACAAACATTTAATCTTTTTATTTTTAATGTTATTTCATTATGATCAAAACAAAAACTATGCGTCTCATGAAAAAATGATTCATAACAAACGTGCCTATCAATTTTTGTCTATCAGTTTTTTTTCGTACCTTTTCTCGTTTTTCTACAAATTTTTCATTTTTATTTTCAATGTTATTTTTTACGAATAAAACCAAAACTACGCGTCCTATCAAAAAATGAATAATAATAAATTTGTAGCTCTTTTTTGGTTAAACAACTTTTGTCTATTTTTTTCGTAGCTTGTGCCGTTTATCCAAAAAAAATTCTTTTCATTATTGATTTTTACGAATATAATAAAAACTACGCATCTTATCAGAAGTTATTTTACCAAATTTGTAGATCTTTTTTTGGAGGACTATTTTTGTCGATTCACCTTTTTTCTTTCCTTGCATAGTTTGACCACAAAATGGAATTTTTTATTTTGCATCATTGTTTGTGCGATCAAAATTAGAATTTTCGATTTTTCAAGAAAATTAAAAAAGTTGTTGCGATACTCTTGTCGGGCTTTCAAAAGGCAACGCTTTTTTTCTCTTGGCTTTTTTAATATCGTACGTACTACGACTTAAAATTTTTATTTTCTATTGATTTTTTAAATGTTGTAAATGCTATAACTCTGATAATTTCCTTTTCATCGAATAAAGTCATTAAGATAAATTGTTTGGCTTTCTGAGTTCTACGAATGGCCGTACATAAAATTTTTAAATGTTGAAAAAAATGGTGTCAAAAATGTTGAAAATGCTTTATCTTTTTGAATTTCTATCAAAAATGGCTGGTTAACGAACTCAATCTTTCTTCTAGAGCCTAAAAAATGTTTGCCAAAGCTTGATTTGATCCGTTCATTTTTTCGAGAGTTGTCGTGTTCACGGACGGACAGACAGACGCCATCGCAAAAACTTGATTTCCGGCTTTAGGGGGTCTTGAAACATAGATAAAAGTATGGCTATAGAGCAAAAAATTGTTTCATTTTAATCCTTTTTGCGTGAAATGATAATTCTCTCTTTTTGAAATAAGTTCAGTAATATTCACGTAATAGGTATCAAAATTACTTAGCTCTTGGGGATATAAAATTTTTATCAAATTATAATATTATAGAATCGCCAAAAGATATCGAGAAGCAGAGAAAAAAGCACAGGGTAAAGTTTGCTCCATATAATTTGGTAAAAAGCATTTCTCAACAGTCCTCGCTAGTGGAAATGGCAACTAACAAGAAGAAATTGCATATAGGCGAGGTCAGTTTCTATAATATTTTAATATATGAAGGGGCACACTGCATACGGGCGAAAGTGCCAAATTTTTGCGTGTTCTTTTCACTACTAAATAGACCTAAGTAATAGCTCGAAAGCTCTTTTTTGTTTTTTCATTAATTAAAAAAATAAAAAAGTTATGCAACTCTTTGTGTGTCCATATTTTCGTTTTTGGGGACGCACCGTACTACTGATGAGGGGTTTTATCGAATGGGATTGCTTCTTTTAGGATACTCTTTTCGCAGTCTGATAGAGTTAAGTAATAGATCGAAAGTACTTTTTTTTTCTTCCTAAATTCAAAAATAAAACAGTTACGCAACTTTTTAGGTGTCAAAATTTGAGTTTTTTGGGATGTGCCGATATTTGACAAGGGATTTCTCGCACAGGGTTATTTTTTTAAAGCTTTCTTTACGCGATTCAAGAGAGCTAAACAATAACTCGAAGGCACTTTCTTGTTTTTTTAGATTCAAAATTAAAAAAGTTATTCAACTCTCTTTGTATCAAAATCAGAGTTTTTGGGCACACGTCGTTCCTTTGACAAAGGTTTTCTCGGAGATGGTTGCTTCTTTCAAGATGTTCGTTTCATGGTTCGATAAAAAATTAGCAGTACCTCGAACCGCTTTCGCGCTTATTTCTTTAAAATTAATTTCGTGAAAGTTAGACAGTTTTTGTTTCTCCTGTAAAATTCGGTTTGTGGCACTTACGCCAGTATGCAGTGTGGCCCTTCATACCCAGATAACAATAGGTGCCGGCGCATATGGGCCACATGCAATGTGCTCATCAAATGTGGGTACGATGCGTGCACCATGGTCTTTACGGAATGGGCTTCATTTGGTGAAAGCACTGTGCTTTCATAGTGCTTGTACTTCCATTTAGTGCTTCAGTTAACTTTATTAATTGTAAATTGATGCAAAAGTATGGTAAATTGTATAAGCTTATTATCTTGTTTCAATTATAAATGTTTTTCGGCAAAAACAATTATACTTCACATATTGCAATTTGCAATTGGGGAACCTTATGCCGGATGTCTATCAAGTATTCACCTCGCGGATTTTTTTTTAATTACGCAACTTGTTACATGTACAAAAAAAAATATCTCAGCTATTTTTCTCGAAACTTTTTTTTGAAGCATTAAGAATTTTTCTCTATTTTTAAATTATCTATAAGAAGAATAAAAAATTTTCATAATATTTTATGACGTTTGACTTAGATTTAATCAAATAATTTAAACTATACATTCTCATATGGAATTTACCAGGGAATCCAAATTTGGAGGTAGCAACAGCAATTACTTTCGATGACACCTTTATGCTTATTCTTGAATGCTTTTCACGAAATATTATAAAAAGTTAAAAATTTAAAAGTTACCCGATTTTATTATTTTTTAATATATATTTTTTGATATTCCAAATAGTCCTCTTTGAGAAAAAAATGCTACATTAGTGACATTTTATGTAATTTTTAAAAAGATTTTTTTTTAAATTACGGAAAAATAAATCCACTACAGAGGCCCACCATTGTATCCCGTAACATTTTTTTCTATTATTAAGAAATTGAATCTATTTTGGAACCTAAAGCCAAAACCATTGATTCAACATTTAGTTTAAAATTTTTAAAAACTGTTTGTAATTGTTTATAAAAATTGTCCTTTTCTTAGTTTTTTAATCCAGTATTCAAATTTAGTTTGGTGAGAAAAAAAGTTTTCTAAAATGTATGGGGGTTAGGAACAATTATTTTAAAAAATTGATTGATTCTTTACGCCTGGTAATGATTTTAGCTATTAATAAATTTTAAAAGTAAATAAGCTTTATTGTTTTGTGTTTTACCATTTTTATTAGCTCCTGTTCCTATTGGAACATTTTTTGCTTTAAAAAAAACGGTAAAACAAATTTATGGACTTTTGCAGTTTATTATAATAAGTTTAAAAAAACTATTTTTTCTTATAATTTTTAAATAATTTTATTTACTTCTCATTTATTTTGGAAAACTTTTCCCTCGTCCACCTTAATGTTAACAATACTTGATTAAAGAAAAGAACCTTTTTCGTTCCAAAATTTTAAAAATTGAATCCTAATTTAATTAATATATTTAATTTTAAATGCCATTTAAAACATTTGCAAATATAATATTTAATATAACAATGTAATATATGTATATTAAATTAAAGATATAACATTGAAATTGCAAATTTGTATTTCGCGCCACGTATTCCATGTTTGAAATATCGATTCGGTCAATATCGATTGTTTTGTGAATTGTGATTGATTTCATTAGTGTTCAGTAGGTTAAGAAAATCTATCATATGGTATAATTTCTGAGTCTGTTTTGACAACTCATTATTTGATGTGAATTTGCTTTTCGTTCCATTTTTTCAATACTTATTTGGGCGAGAAAGATTCGTTTGGTGGTGCTAAAAGCTGTACAGTGCATATTGGAATCGTAAAATTTTGACTCACGTTTGCTTAAAATTGATTTAATAGACTTAAATTTATAGCAAAGAAAACATAGCAAATAACGTAAATATGTAATTATCAGCTAAAGTCTATTCAGTAAATTTGAACCAAGTTCAAGTCAAAATATTACGATTTGAACTCTGATGTATTGATGAATTGATAAAATAAATCAAATAATGTTTCTCAATACTTATAATTAGTTTTTAATTATTTACCATAGTTTCATTATGCACTTTCAAGCATAAACCTTAAACTGCACGTTAGTCACATGCGCGTGCGCTCATCAGGTGCGTGCGATATGCGTCGCATATGCGGCCACAAATGCGTCGCATAATGCAGACACTCAATGACGATAAATCCTCACGAGATGCACGCAGTGTGCGTGCGACATGATTGCGTATTGTTATCTGGGTATACACATATTTAATTTCAGACGGTTGCTAGTAATCTTGCTATATAGTTGTGCTAGTTCGTGGTTAGTGCTTTAGTACTTTTTCATTAAATAAATAAATTGCGGCAGATATTTTAGAAATAGTTTTTCCTTATTTTTTATTTTATTTCGCACAAAAATAAGTAAATAATCACAGCTGCTACTCAACAGAAACTTTCGTGTGAAGAACATTTTTTTTTACAGGAGTGTGAAAAAGAGAAAAGCAAACAGCTGGAAAAATGCCATATAGTATCACAACAATTGAAAAGTTTAAATGCCATAGTGAGTTCATTATCAAGCAATAGTTTTGAATTATAATATAAAAGAACGTCTATAGATTAATATGTCTTCACTTTTGCAGAATGAGGCTGATATGTCGAAAAATTCAAAAGAAATTGTCAGCAAGGACGGTAAAAATTGGAACTCCGGGAAGCCAAAGATTCAAGAAGTGAAACTTTTAAAACCAGTAAATAATATTCAACCTCTTATTATGTTTTTAGTTTGTATATATATTAATTAAATTTTTGTCTATTATTTCTATAAATTGCACAATTTTATTTGAAAATAATAAATAAACATTTCTTTTTTTTTAATAGGGAGAGTCGATAAGTTTATTAAACTGTACGAATAAGGCAAAAAATACAGAAAATGCTTCCAGAAAATCCGTGAGTGATTTCAATACCTGCAAGTTATATTGATGTCAATTTTCTGTTTCCATTTAGCTTGCACTCCTGATTGAAATTTTCTAATATAATACGTTTTTCAAATATTTTAATTTAATTAATTCGATTACATTTACATTTATCGAATATTTTAGAATCCATCGCCAGAACCAAAAAAAAGAAGATTGTCTTCTTCCGCAGAGGATGATGCTTTAGCGAAGGTCACAAAAGTCACTGATAGTGAAATTCAATTGAAGCAAAAAATTATTGCTTTGGAAACGGAGAATAGAGCTGTCAGAGCTCTTAATGCGGAATATCAAAACAAAAACAATTAGTTTGGTCCGATAAGGTTGAAAGTAAGTATAACTAAACAACTATTTGGAAAAGTATCTTCATTTATGATACAAAAATATTAACTGCAATATCTATTTTTTATTTTGAGGTGCAATTCAACATGCAGCAGAAAAAGTTGACGAAGACTTAAATTTTAACATAAAAAATGGCGAGGAACTGCCCGTAGGCTATATCGATCGCACAAGTCGAAAGGTATAAATACTTAGATTTTAATTCCATATATGTCAATTAGTTGGATTTTCAGCAATGAAAATTAATTTCCAACGAAATATTTAAATTTTCAAACAAATACTAGATTTTTCAAGAAAGAAACTCATTGTTGCATTTTAAGTAATGAAAATTAATTTTCAACCAAGTAATGTTTAATTTTTAATCAAACAGATAAATTTAGTAGTAAAAAGAAAATTTTGAACAGGACAATTTACTTTTCAATCTAAAAATGGATTTTGTAATGTGAAGAAGGTGATTCTATTAAATTTTTTGTGTTATCTTTGAATCGGGCATGAATTAAAAAAATTAAAATCATTAAAAAATACTACTTTCTTACCGATCTTCTTCCATTTACATTTTCAAAGTTTCACACTATTGTTACTAAAGTACTTTAAAAACGGTACTTGTGATAATCTTATTAATATTTCATACAGATTCATGCTGGAGAAGGAATCTGGATCGAGAAACACACGTACGATTACGCTCGTTTCCGTAGTGTTTCGCCTGCCACTTTCGTCTCAAAAATTGCTACGGCCATTTTTACGCATGAAGTCTTGCGTCAATCAAGCGTTACTGGCACCGTGAGCAATGCTCACAGGAACAGGAACATTCCTGCGAGACCAGCCCTTGATACGAAGAAGTTGACAGCACTTAACAGTAATTTTTATTTTACAGACAAATAATTGAATTATATACGCTTAAAGATTGACAACTAAAATACTAAAGATTTAATTCTTTCCAGAAATATACGAGTATTGGTTAATTCAGAAAAAATATTCCGAACAGGATCAATATAAGAATCTGGCTAATTTAACAACGTACTTAGGGAAAAAAATAACAGAGCTAAGGCGGCCTGCGAGACCAAATAGAAAAAAATCAAAGAAAAGCAAAAGTAAAGTACCAGCTCTGTCGCCAAACAATATTTCGGAGGTTGAAGATTTTGAGAACCAACCAGGGACGAGTGGTGTTGTAAAAAAAAACATAAAAGCATTTATCTCGAAAGAAATTGTCGAAAATGAAAGTTCTGGGGATGAAGTAATGCAAAAAAACGTTGAAAAATCTGATAATCTTTCGGACACTACTGATGACCAAAAACACGATAAATTAGAAAACGAAGCGCAAGATGATTATGATGACACTTCAAGTGGAACACATCCCCTTGTCGACGACGAGGATGCCCTTTTTGGATCTCCTGGAAATGCTGATGAGAACGTAAGTAAATATCAGATGTAATTTGAATCATTTCATTTTAGAATATATTTACATATCCTTAAACGTTTTAATGCCGTATAATTTTAAATTTGTTTTTCAGAGTTATTTTCGGTCGATCAGGATCAACAGAGTAAAGATGAGGAAGTTACAGATGAGTTGTAAGAAGTCGTATTTTTTTACTTTCTATAAGTCGTATTCTCAAACTACATTGTTTTATGTTTAAAAAATGTTGAAAAATATTTAGTAACTAATACTTATAACAAATATAATTTTAAAGCAGTATTTCGCATGCTATAAAAAGTACCTTAATTCACGAAACAAAAAAGTATTACATCATTAAAAAATAATGTATAAAATAATGTGAAAAATAATGTATAAAAAAAAATACATTATTATTCCTGTGTTCATTTGAAAAAAAATAAATCATTAAAATATTTTTTCCAATATTTTATATTATTCTTATTAATAATACCTCACTAAAATAGCAAATTCTTCTCTACCTACATACCTAAAGTCGAAAACATACGGAATAATATCACTTACCATTTAACTCATGCAACATTGACAGAATTTGTGCGTACAGCCTGACACACCTGTAGGCAAACTATTGCTGAACCCGCGTAGAACCCATTCAAAGCACGTCGCATAGTATTGGATACAATCCGTTTGATATCCTTTTAGAATCCGGTAGACATATAATTGTTTGACCCTCTTAGAACCCTCCTGGAGGTCGAGTATGACCAGAATAAAACCCGTGTAGAACCCGTTAGACGAACTTTTTTAGCACGCCTAAAACCCGTATAAAATTCCTTAGAACCCTTCTGCAGACCGAGTACGACCCGACTAAACCCCGTGTAGAACCCGTTAGACGAACTTCTTTGCACGCCTAAAACCCGTATAAAATTCCTTAGAACCCTTCTTGAGGCCGAGTACGACCCGACTAAACCCCGTGTAGAACCCGTTAGAAGA
>CAKNYM010034685.1:0-11492 GCA_932195095.1 Andricus curvator
CCATTTTTCCCTTTCTCATTTTTTTCTATAATCAAAAAAAAAAAAAAAAAAAAAAAAACAACTCGTTGTTCGAAGTGGGTTTTTTATGAATTATATTGTATTATTATTTCCCCATGATTTAATGCGTTTATTTGATCTTGTGGTCTTTAGCTTTTTATAATTTGATTGAACTTTAACTTGGCTTATTTTGGATCTATTTTCTTAGTTTATTTTACCGTTTTCAAAACGTTTAATTAAAGTATGTGTCTACCGAAATTTATTCTAATGACCCCGAGACTTCTTTTTGTATGAGGTACTCTTTATTTACCTGTGATTGGCTATCCATTTTCCTCCTTGCACCACTGATTCTTTTTCTTTATAACTTTTAAATGTTATAAAAATTTTGATTTTTAAACTTTCTTTTCGCGATCCTACTGAATCGAGAGTCAACTTAGTACTGACGGATTTCGCATTTCTTTTGGTACAATGTTGTGATTTCTTTTAGGGTTGATGATTCCTCGTTGCTGATTTTAATTACATTCTCATTTATCTTGTTTACCTTACTTATGTACATGTGTTTACAGTCTGAATTTGCTAATTACTTATTTTATATATGTCTTCCTTATTTTCTATTTGCTTACATTCTATCGTATTTTTCTTTCTTTTTCTGATTAGACAAGGGTAGAGTTTCTCTTTTCTCTACTTCTTATTGTTTTTATTTTTCTTTCTTATGTCATTTGCTTTTTCTCTTAATTAATTATTATCTTGGAATATTGTCTAAATCTTTTTTTTCTTCTTTTTTCTTCTTTTTTCTTATTTTCTTTCATTTTTTTTACTATTATTTTTTTCTTTCTTTTTACACTGTCTTTCCCTTGTAGTTTGTTTTAACAATTTTGCTTATTTTCTAATTCTTAGTTTTCTAATGACAGATTTTTTTGATTCTAAATATCTTTTCACACGTTTTTCTTAACTTTATGACGAATTGTCTTGTTGCAGATTTACTTGTAGTTTTTACACTTCACTTAATTCAATACCTATCTTTTCTTACGGTTTTAGTACTAATTTTAAACATGCATATATACCTAATGCTCTGAGCTCCTCATTATTTAATACTTGATTAACCTATACTTGCTTTTTTCCTTATTTTATCTTATTTGGCTTCTATGGTTTTCTCTTATTTGCTAACGAGACTTATAGTTTAGTTCCTTATTTTTCTAATGTGCTTAAAATTATTGGGGGTTTGCGAAGTTTTCCTCTTCTTTTCTTTGAATGTATCTTTTCAAGTCTTGTGAGTGATACATTCCCTTGTCCTCTTCTTTTCCAGGATCCCACAGGATGTATGTCCCCGATTTTATTTATTTTTTTATTTCGTAGGGTCCATCGTATATTTGCAAGAATTTTGCTAATATTTTGTTGCTTTTGTCGGACCTATTGAGCAGCTTTAAAAGCACTTTATCACCAACATTTAATTTAGTGATTTTATGAGTCCTATTGAATATTTCGGCTCTTTTCTTACCCTTTCTGATTATCTTTTCTTGTGTCATTTCTATCTTCTTCTCGTACTGCATTTTATTGGTAGATGGAGGTAATTTCAGCCAATTTTCCCATGCTCTTTTGGGCTTTGTATTCAGGTGGATTACGATAGGCGTGAATTCAGTTGTCTCGTGGTGGGTTTCATTCATGCAGTTCTCGATGACTCGTAGCCAATTCCACCACGTGTTGTGTCGCTCCTTTATTAGTGTTCGGAAAAATCTCGACAATTCCCGATGAATTCTTTCAACGATATTGCTCTGAGGGTGTCTTACTGACGAGAATACCGCTGTGATTCCTTCTTCTTTCAGCTTGTCGAGCCATTGGTCACATGTGAATTGTGTCCCGTGATCAGTAACTATTTTCTCAGGCTTTCCAAATTTCCCTATGTGATTCTTGAAAATTTTTGTTATAGCCGTTTTTGCGGTGCTTCGTCTTATCGGGTAGAGCTTCACATATTTGCTAAACGCATCTACCGTGGATAAGATGTATTTGTACCACCTTTTGATGCTGGCAATGGTCCATAAAAGTCTATTGAGAGTATTTCTCCTGGCTTCTTAGGCGAGTAGTTTCTCATTTCTGCGTAGCAGGTTTGATTCGTGACTTTATTTTTTTGGCAGGAGTCGCAACTTGCTAATCACCTTCTGATAGTTTTAGCTAAATGAGGGTAGTAAAAGTATTCATTTAGCATTCGGAAAACTCTTTGTGCCCCCACGTGAGCATATAATTCGTGGCATTCATCAATTATCATATATATAATGCTTGGAGTTAGGCATAATTTCTTTCCATCCTTGTTTGTTAAGTAGATTAGATCATTGTAGATTTCGAATCTCTTTGTTTTTCCATTTTGTATGTTCTGGAATTTTCGCTGTAATGTGATGTCTTCTTTTTGTTCCTTTATGAAGTTTTTTAGGCGTTCTCTTCATTCCGATGACGGTCTCTTGGCTAGTGCATATAAAAAAATTTTGCCCTCATTTAAATCAAATGGATACCCTGATTCTTTTGAAGGTATTCTACTCAAAACATCAGATACTATGTTGTTCTTGCCTTCGCAGTATTCTATTTCAAAACAGTAATCCTGAATTGCCATGATCCATCTCGTAAGTCTTGTACTGACCAATTTGCAAGTCTTGAGGAAAGTTAGAGCTTTGTGGTCCGTGCAGATGATCAATTTGGCTCCCAGAACATAGGATCTAAATTTTACAAGTGCCCATACTATTGCTAGCAATTCCTTCTCAGTGGTGTAATAAGATAATTCAGATCCCTTGAGCGTTCGACTCGCAAAGGAAATCGGTAAGTGTTCTTTTTCCTGGTTTATTTGAAAGAGTACGGCACCTAGTGCTACGTCACTGGCGTCAGTTTGCAAGTAGAAAGGTTTGTTTGAATCGGGATATGTTAAGATTACGAATTCGCAGAACAGTCCCTTGATCTTTTTGAATGTATCTTTTTTTTCTAAATCCCAAATCCATTTGCTCCCAACTCTTAATAGTTCAAGTAACGGAACTATTTCTTGAGCATGTTCTTCGGTGAATTTAGTATAATAATTGATTAGTCCCAAAAATCCTCTTAATTCCCTTAAGTTTCTAGGCGTTGGAAAGTCATGAATTATTTGTATCTTTTCTGGATCTGGTTTTATGCCCAGGGTCGTAAGAATGTGTCCTAAGAACTTTAATTCTGGACGAAAAAAATGAGACTTTTGAAAATTTATCGTGACATTGTGATCCTGTAGGCGCTGGAAAAGAAGTTCCAGATGTTCCAGGTGTTGAGAGACGTTTTGCGAAGTACATAACATATCTTCGATAAATGTTATTACAAAATCTCCTATCCCTCTTAGTATTAAGTCTAATGTCCTAACTAAAGCCGCTGTACTTGTTTTTAATCCAAAAGGGGTTACTTTAAATTCGTAGCATTTTCCCTCGTGTAAAAAAGCCGTGTATTTCATTGAATTTGGGTGCAACGGTACCTGCCAAAAGCTACTCACAAGATCTAGTGTCGACATGACTTTTGTTCCAGCACATCTCTGGAATAGAACCTTGGTTGGTTCAGCGCATTCGTAATCATTTGTCATTAGTTCATTTAACTTGCGCGCATCTAAACATATGCGTATTGAACCATCTTTTTTTGTGGTTATAACTAAGGGATTTATGTAGGCGCTGTTAGAACGTTGAATTATCCCTAGATTTAATAGGTTTTCAATTTCTTGTTTCATTTTGCTCCTAAGAAACATTGGTACAGGATAAGTGCGCATTAAAAAGGGTTTCTTGTCATTTATTTCTAGCTCGTGTTTGTATACGGAAATCCTACCCGGTATCTTTGAAAATACATTTTTAAAGCGCTGAATAAGTTTGTAAAATCGCTTTTTTTTCATTTAAATCCAATAGTGTGCACTGTGCTACTTTTTCATTAATTTCTTCATCACGTAATGCAAATTCGTTTTCACAATCATTATGATTTTCCACATAATTTATTTCTTTAATAACGATAGAATGTCTCTTCTACTACCAAAATTTTTCCTAAATAATTTAAATTTTTCTCCTTTTGAGAGTTTTCGGGATCAAATATTAACCTTATACGCTTTGGATCTTCGTCCATTAATTTCACTTTTATCGTTTTCTCATTATCTTTCAATTCAATAGTATTATCTTCAAAGTCAATTTTACTTTTCAATCTTTTTAATACATCAACCCCAATTATGCATTCTTTATTTAATTTAGGAACAATAAAAAATACGCAGGAACCATCCCAGTTACCCATTCTAAAATTTGCATATACTTGCTCTTTCAATTTGACAGGTCTTGCCCCTGTAGCACCTACTATACTCGTGCCCACTATTGGTAACAATTCGCACTTCCTAAACGCCTCAATATTATTTTCAAAAAATGTTTGTGAGATACATGTAACCTCGCTACCTGTATCTATTAGCACTTTAGAATTTACATTTTGTATTTCGATTTTTAATATAGGACATTTATCAAGAGATTTAGTTAATTCATTATCTTCGTTTTCTAATAAATCTCCACGCATGTCTAATGGAAGAGGTTTTTTAAAATAATTCGGCCCCGGATTTGCCTCTATCGTGTTACATTTTACCAAATCGAGGCTCGAGCATTTCCCGACTCCTCTTGATATGATGAAAATTCATCGTCTTCTTGAATTTGTTGTAAACAACGAGCTTGTTTATTGCCATAATTTTTTCGGATCGCCCCGTTTGCCCTGCTAATTTCGCTTGCATTATTCTTAATATCTTTTAGTTCGCTTTGCTCATTCCTAGTGCTTACATTTGGCGGACTATTATTTTCTCGCTTGTAAATTCCATTTTCGACGCTGCCACTTAAAGGCTTTTGATTATTATCATTATGAGAGTTATTCGCATTTGTGTAATTGGAACCACTTGACCACTGTCCCTTATTATGTTGATAATTTCGAGGTCGATCAGCGAGCGCATCATAATTTGAATTTCGATTATTTGCATTTCTATGTTGACGGTTTTCATACCCGTAGTCTTGATGCTCGCGGCCCGTGTTATTGTAGCTATGGTTCTGTCGATTTTCAAACCCTCGATTTCTATCATCATATCTTTCCTTATTATAATAACTTTGATTTCGATTTTCATAGCGATCTTGTCGATCATAATCGTGATTACTATCTGAATGATTATTTTGGTATTTAGATTCGTTGTTTTCAAAATTTGATTTTCGCTGATCGTTCTCATAATTATTTGTATATTGGTTTTCCCGTGAGTAGCCTTGATTTTTATATCTTTCGCTTTCTCGAAAATTATTTCTACCGTCTCTAGGAAAATTTCGATGTTCATTGTAATTATTTTGATTATAAACCAAATTATTCCGTGGTGAATACTGTTCGCGACCATTCAATGGTCCTGCCTGGTCCAATGATTCCAAAAACTCAATGAATTCATCGCAGGTTTTCATGTTTCTAATGATAAAAGCGGCTCTGACTTCTTCGTCGAAATGTCTAGCTAAGCTCTTTATTATTTCGCATTCAGAGGGTGGAGGAATTAGGTCTCTCGCGTTGTTAATCATTATAAACGCTTATTCCGATCTTGAAAGTTTCCCTGGTATATAATAGCCATATTGCAAATCTTTTCCAATTCTAAATCTGATATCATCGTTCCAGGATTTTTTTATGAATTTTTGTTTAAATGATATAATATCGTCACTAAGGTACTCACGGACTACAATCCACCATTCTCTGGCCATGTCTTCTAGACATGATTGAATGACAAATGGAAGATCATTTTTCCTGACATCGATTGCTCTTATATATTGATCAAACTCGTTTAGAAACATCATAGGACGCTCACGACTATTGCCTGAAAATTTTGGAACTGGAAAATTTTTTAACCACGGAATTCTTACATTTGAAATCCCTATGTTTCTATCTACTCGCGTTTGTAACATAAGTTGTTGTTCTTCTAAATCCTGTAGACACTTTCTATTTTGCATATTATTTATTACGAAATCCGCTTGGTCTACATGCATTGTTTCTGTCGCTTTTTTTGATACATCAACTTTTTTTTCGACATCTACTATATTTTCTTCTAGATATTTTCCGTTTATTTCGCATTTTTCTCTTAGACTATCTACACGACTTTCTATTTTATCTGTTAAGGCTATTGCAAAGGAGTCTACTCTATTTTCCAGTTCGGTATGCGCCTTCTGACCTTTTGCAAGATTCTTTTGCATGGACGCAAGAATTTCATTATTACTATTAAATGCTTTGAAAACGTCGGCTCGCAATCTGTTTATTTTGTCTAACACTTCATCGTCCTTCCCATCAATTGAATTTCCTTCCGTATTCTGAGGAATGGTTTCCTCTTGTTGCCTAATTCTATCGTTGGCATTTGAGCCATTTAAATTCACTGACGGATCAGTCGTATTCTTTTGATTGTTGACTTTCGATTGACCAGGATTTTGAGTAAGATCATGGTCCGCACCATGATCGCTATTAGCTTGTGAGCTATCGTAATCGGATTCGTCGGTTGGTACATGGACAGCTATTTTATTTGCCACTTCTAAAACCGACTTGGACAACTTAATTTTCCTATTTTCCTCATTTTGGGGGTTGTTTTTTATTTGTTCGTCGTCTGCCATTTTTGCTAATAATTTATATTTAGCTGAGAAAAAGAAAATTTTAATTCTTGAACTTCGAGGTTCGCTATTTATTCCACCGAAATTATTTTTGAATTAAATTATTACTCCTTATTGAAGCTTTTATTCGCGTTTAATTAGAAGTGTATCTTTGATAATTTGTTCCATCTTATTTCCACGATAGTAATTAAATTAAGTGTTGAGGGTTTATTATCCTTATTCAAGAGGCTAATCGACTCTGTTTGTGTATCAATGTGATCACTTAGCCTTGCTCATTGTTATCCTAATCGCGAAAGTTAATGGATTTCCTTTATATTTTGGTGGCATCGATTATCGTTGCTAACGAGTTTTGATTCTACGAGGTTAATGTGTTTACTTTGATTCTGTAATGACATCAATAGAATTTAATTAAATTCTCATAATCTGTTTATGACCTGTCTGTTAACGAATACAAAGGCCATGTAATCTATCCGTCTCGAAGGATTACGCACTATTTATTTTCGCTGGACACCTGTTTTTCAATTTTAATTTTCGGACGCGTTCACCGATATCGACCGACGAAAACGTGCAATTCATTCCTCTTTTAATAACTTCTGTGTCCCACCAGGGGTACCAGTTGTAACATTATTCATTAGTTTAATGATTTATTGAGCATTAACTTTATGGATATATCAATGACGCCTGGATGTGAGAACGTTTTCCCCTTTTTTTATGAATTTAAGTTCTTAATTTAATTGTATCGTGTTCTCCTTTCATGAAATTACTTCATGAGTATTAGGATCGTCCGACGATTTTCTGTGTCCTAATCAGGAAATTGGTGCCAAGTATGCACGTCGGTACTAATCCTGTAAGGACGATAAACCTGAAACGAATTGATTTGTTAGCTACAACGATATAAAAAGAAACTTTATCCGTAATTTGAGGTTCCCAATTTACATTAAAGTGAACTTCGCTCTTTTCTAATTTTAACCCTTTAATTTTGAAATAGTTCTCAGTTATAAATTCTCTTGAAATGTAATTTTCCTTATATCCAGTGTCCGGAATTGCTCTTACTTGAAATGTTCTCATTATTAACGTTTTTCTATAAAAAAGATCAGAAACATCAGAGAGATTGTGAGGTCACAGAAGCGAAGTCCGAATTGCTCGTTTCGTCTATTCTTTTTAGATTCCTGCTTGCAGGATTTCGAACGACCTATCACGCCTGAATAAGCCAATTTTGTTCTCTTTATTAGTTCTCTTACGCAACTACCAATTTTTAATTGTGGCTTAAATAATTTTAGGAGCACTCATGATTTTGCTCAAACTTAATTAATACGATCCTATAAACTTTCCCTCCCTCTAGAAGGACTGAGTACCAATTTTATTTACTTTTACTTTTATTCTTTTAAATGAAACGCCATTCCGTGCAAACTTGGTGCTATGTTTGTCCTCCAGAATGTTGTTTCATTTTCCTATCTGATTTTAATGATTTCTAATACAGTTGTAGCATTATTCCACTCTCTTTCGTGGTGAATTTAATTTTATAAATGCAAATTTCTACCTTTGAGAACCAATTTTATTTTGCAAACATAAAGATTTGCTTTTCCCTCGAACAACTCACTGCCAAATCAACTTAATTAATTTCGAGTGGCTATACTGGCATTCTTGAGCTCCCGTATGAGGACGGGTTGAAAAAGAATGGGCGATCCTTAAGATCTCCAGCTTTACTCTTAATTAATTTCGCTAAATAAAATGAATTGATTTTTGAGATGTTTGTTTTTTAAAAGAATTATTCCCGATCAGGAATATCAAACTTATTAAAGTGTTGTCCTCGGTCCTTCCTATTCTTTCAATTACCTGGCTGCTAAATCCTAAAAGGCTCATAAGACGCTATCGCGCAAGTATTCCTAGGAGTGAAACGCTCGACACAGTGTTCGGTTGAACCTTCGAGCGCAGACTGGCGATTCGAGTGATCCTTGGTAATCACACAGGTCCCGTCGTCGCGGGTCCTCGCATCCCCACTTATCGTATAGGTTGCGCATGCAACCGCACTTGTTTCGCATAGTGTTACATACGACCTATATAACTCTTTCACCCAGGAATTCGCTAGTCACTCAGTAGCGTATTTATTTTCTATTTCGCCCGCTTCTGAGTGTAGTTTATAAGTATAAAATAATTATTTCATGCTGCACCGTTTCAATACGATAAATTACATTATCGTAAATATGAATTATTTTTAAAGTAATGCTTTGTAACTCAGCGATTTTAAACATTTGTAATATTTCTTTTATAGAAAATGGAAAAAAAACCTGTGATACTGTCCATAAAACTTGTAATCATATCCGACCGGTGTAGAATCTCAAGGTTGCACTTCTTCGTCGCTTCCTACAATAATAGCCTCAGCTTTATCTTCTTCATTCCTTCCATCCACGTTTTTTGCGTCATTTGCCGTTTCCTCCACATCAATTTCAGATAAATCACTCATCTCCAGGTTCGAATTGTTTATTGTTTCTTCAAGACTATCAATAACTTGACTTTCAGTTGTATCGCTTACTTTGGAAGCTGAAGAATCATCTTCACTGTTGCTTCTTTTTTTGGAATCTAATGCAGAAATAAATATATGACTTCATAATGAAGGAATATTACTTACGAAAGAAAAATAAAATGTCTAAGGTTTTAGAACGTACCAAGAACTTTTCTGCGGTGTCTAGATCTCAACTTGGTAATATATTTGCTGATCACACTTGGGACTTCATTTCGAAAGAACTGTATCCTTACAGAATCGTAGGGTGGGGTGCAAGTACGCGCCCAGTTTTCAAAAGAGTCTGAAAATTAAAAGAAATTCAAAACACTCGGTATAAAAATATATATAAATATAATAGATTATAATATATAATACATAGAAATATAATTTTAAAAAGTTGCATCTAAAAATGAGAATTAGTTATCCACCTTGTATTGCAAAAATAATTTGAGGATTCAGACAAGGACGTGCGTTTGGATTAAATTTCTTGGTCCTATTTGAAACTTTCCCAGTGACACTGCTATTTATAAGTGTTTGAAATCCAAAGGAGGCCTCAGCTAAACTGTTTATAAACATCTGAGGAGTTTTAGCTGTGACTAAGACGAGATCATATTTACTCTTCTTTATCCAAACGTTGCGTCCCACGTGAATCTGAAATAAATAATTCAATTGAAGAATATTCCACAAAGATAAACATATAATATGCATATTATAGTAGGTTCTTACTTTCTCTCCTTTAATAGCCCAAACTTTTTCTAAAGTTTCTTTTCCAGCTGCATTTGCAGTTACTTTTTCAATGTCCTCCATATTTTCTGAAAGCAGAAACATGATTAATAAAATTTGAAAAATTTGTAGAGTGTTTTGCAACTTAATTATTATACTTTTTACGATGGTGCGTCTGCCTGTATCGAAAGTACATATTTTAAAAGTGATATATTTAATATTTTATCAATAATTAAATAAAAAGAGGAATTTTTTATACGTACTGTCCAAATCATCAAGCCTTGATAACATTTTGTCTTGAAGACCTGCATTGCGTCGAGTTAGATCTGCTATTTGACTGTCTTTCTCCTTCAATTCTTTCTTTAACATCGCCACCTCTTCCTTCAGTAACGCGTTTTCTGATACTTCATCGCCGAAACTATCACTTACATTATTGTTCAGTTTACGCTATAATTCGTTGAAAAATAAATAATTAGGAAATCAAAACATACGTTAATTTTGACAAATTTTTCGTATTGCAATATAAAAATTTAGTCTGTATGATATATATATATTTTTATAGTGTTTAATATTATTACCTTTTTATTTGCAGAAAGCCCTGAAGTTTTTGTACTAATAGTACTTTTTGGTGTTTGCTTTTTATGATCCTGATGCTATATAGACAACAAGAAGCATTAAACCATTCATAAAGTCGATCATAGGGAGTAAAAGAAGTTTCAAAAGGCAAAATAATAAATGATTAATTTAAAAAAATTGAAGTGTAAAAGTTTTATACATCAGACGAAATAACATACCTCATCGTCGTCGGTCTCTTGGTCTAAATGTTCACTAGGACTGATGTCACTGTTTGTGTCAGAATTTGTTCCGCGATTATACTTTTGTGCCAATCTATTTAATTTTGACTTTGCAAAGTCTGAAAGGTCTTTCTTTGGAGACTGAAAATCTCGTTTCTTTTGAGGAGCACTCTTCTTATTATTTCGTATCTCCATCTCAGATTCGGAAGTAGTAGGTTGGTCCGCTTTACTTAAAGGCGGGTATTTCAGTCTTCCAGAGCTTATTTTTTCCAAGGCTTCCTTTTTCTTCTCTAAAATATATAATTATTTTTATCGAAGTATCTAAAGTATGTCTAAAGTATACCTAAGTATTTTTATTTATTCTTTCTTAAATTTATTTCACACACACACACACACACACACAGGAAAATACAAAATTTTATCCTGAAAAAAATTTTTCTAACCTACAAAATTTCTGGAAAATTATATCAAAACGTAAAAAAAATATGTAATTAAAACATATTATGAAAAGGAGATTCAATATTGAAAATTGTTTAAAAAAATACTTACTCGTTACGAAGAGAATAAATACAGCGCATTTTCCTTTTACTTTACATTCGACGTGAAAAAGTTTGTTATGATACAAATGAACACGTGTTGCATCAAAAGACGTGCTAATAATCGGATGTGTGTTAATCACTGCTAGATCTTCGTGACCTGAGTAAGGACGAGAAAACTTTGCACATGCAAACATATTTAAAACGATTAATAGTTCAAGAAAACCACTGTAAACACTATTCTAAATTTTTTCCGGCCGGCTTGCAATCCCGGTAAGAAGGCTTGCATTAAAATCGATTTGAAAACTTGACGAAA